>PPHD01024684.1:0-12039 GCA_002909625.1 Bambusicola thoracicus
CCAGTAGCTTAGTCCCTGCTTCCTTTTTCAGCTCTAATCTAAACATTAAAAAGAACAAGAAGCTTGTGGTATCTCTACAACACAACAGATTGCCTTCAGAGCACAAAAACCCAAAACAAATAAGCAAAAAACAACCCACCAAATCCCACTCCATTCCATATTACATTTATCTCCAACACCTTCCAAGACTTGGGCACAACACAGCTTCACAGTACAGCCACCACATATCAACACCTAGCTGTAGGGATCTCTCTTTACGTTTCTGTTGCCATGATGGTTGTTAGGTAAGGAGTCCCCACACTGACCTGGGGACTCAGCCAGTCTCGCTGGGCTCGTGGTGGCCTTGCATGGACCAAGCTGTCCCAATCACCACCACAGTGTGTGCCAAGGCATGGACTAGTTTGGGGTCCTCTGCTCCCAGTCCTCCATATCTACCCCTCAGAGCTTCCTGGACACAAAGGAAACCAGAGATGGCAGGTCCCCTCTGCCACCCATGTCCCATCTCATCCTATCTGCCAAGCCCAGGGCACAGGCAGTGACCCGTCAGTGTTTTCATCGGTACCCCACATGAGCAGATTCTTTCTCCCAGCCTTTCCCAGGTCTGAAGGCACTGCAAGGGCACAGGGGCACTTAGCCTTCTGCCTCTTCCCCACGTGGCACTCCACAACCTCTACAGTCGCTTGGTCGTCCCCCATACGTTGTACAAATATCACCCAGTGAACACAATGCCCTCACTTCTGTGCCAGTTAACGTTTCTGCATGACAAACACACTGAGGATCTAAACTTCAAGGACAAAGTGACTTTTGTGTAAGATTGCAGAGCCTGGATGCAATTACAGTACTCCCTTTTGCTGCCTGATCATTCTGGGCACTGACTTTGTTTCAAGGGATATCGCACAGACCTCACTCACCGCATTTTTCAGTTTCTCATCTGCAACAACACAAGAGAGCAGAAACAAGAGATAGCCTTTATCAGTTAAAGTAGTAGCACTGCCGAAGATGCAGTGGTCTAGGGATATCAGCAAGGCATGGCTTGCAGAGAGGTAATATCCTCTTTCAGCATGCCCAGTGCTGCTGGAACAATGAGCGTGTTTACAGACACACAAGTCTCCTGCAGGTCTTAAAGACAAGCTGAAGCAAAAGCAACTCAAACTCACATGCAGAAGTCACAGACAAGCCTGTCCGTTTTTCCTATGCAGTACCAGTTGGTCTAACCGAAGAGTGCTGCTGTCCCAGCTCTGTTTCTTATTTGTGAGAGCTGCTCCACTCCTGATGCCTGCTGTTGTGAAGCTGAATTTAAGACCTTTTCAATTAGATTTCTTTTTCTGTCCTTCCATTTTATGCCCCAAAGAAACCAAAGTGTAAAACTTACATGTTAATCACACTGAAGCAAATTTAATTTACTCTGGTGTATATAAATCTCCCAGATTTTTCAAAGGAGAGATGCTATCATATGCTTACTTGTTTTGTTCCGCTTCACTAAACAGACAATCTCCCTTATGCTAGATGTAAAGTTTAGCAACGGCAAATGTCAATTTTCAATGATTTGATCTGAAAGCTACACCACACACCACTGCAGCTATGCTGCGGGGAAAAACAAGGCCAGCAGTATGGCCTCTTTGCAGAAGAAACCATCCATGCCAACACCCAAGCTAGTGTCCTCAAAGACATAGATCAAAAAAGACCAAAGACATGACTGTTCCCTCCATGTATATATGAACCTCAGCATATGTGAACACAGCTTCCAGCTGACAGAAATGCTGACCTGCCCCATCTTCATCTTGGAGACTGAAAGCTAACTTAACAGTCACCAAGCATGTATTTTAGGGTCCGGACTGATTAAACTGCCCTGCAGACTCAAGTGTTTTGTTTATAATCCATCTGACAGACTCAGTGCCATCTGCAGACCACCAAATTCTCTTGAATACTCCACGTTTCCAGTGTGGAAATACTCACTGAAGCTTTGGATCATCTGAGGCTCCTAGTTAAGAAGCAGAAAAGTAGAGGAGAGTGTGAGTGGGGACTTTGATGTTTACCCAGCTGCATGAGGGCAATCACTGCCTCCTCCACAGTGTTCCCACTGCCCCAAGCCCTTTACCCCAGGGGGAAGGGAGCTAGAAAGGGCAGGAGTTGGGAGCTCACCTCTCTAGTGCTCAAAGCAGCTGCCAAAAAAGACTTCTACAGGCAGCGTGACAGAGAAATGGCTATCTCCCAACACAAAGAACAAGTGTGGAGCCAGCCAATTTCACCCAAGGCAAACTCCAGAGAGGAAATGGATGAAGCCTAGAACAAAAGTTGTCTTTATCATCCATGGAGGCAGGAGTGTGAGGAACCACAGGAACAGCGGGGCCTGGGCTGGGGAACACCCTGCCATGCCACCTCCCTGCACAGTGACATTCCACAGGAAGGTGTCTACTCTGTGTCTTGGTATTGCTCTTACATAGATCTGCATCCCCAGATATCTCATGCCCTGTGCAGGTGCTCCATAGGTCAAATAAAAGCATTGAGAACAGCTCAGACAGCTAAGAAGATACCCAGCTACAGGCAAACAGAGGTCACCTGCCTTCTGAATGACACACAGTTAAGCAGAAACAGCAAGCATGGGGCCAGGTGGCAACACATGGCAGGGAAGAAGACAAAGCCAGTTCACCCCCTAACCCCTGCAGATCCCAATCTCTGAGAGAAACATTCACTGGAGCTTCAGGCAGGACAAGTGCAAGTGGGTAGAAGCCAGCAGGTCCTGCTGTAGGGTCAGCAATTAGCAAATGCACCTAACTACGCTTGGCTTTCTCATTTCAGAAGCAGTCTGAGCAGACCAAGTGCTGCACATGACTCACAACGCGAATGTGCAAGAGTTGGTTTAGAAGCTAATGCATAGCTTGCTTGAGGCAGAGGAAGTACCTGCACCTTCCAGAGGCAGGAGATGAACTTTCCTCTTCCCCAGCTTTGTTTTTCCTTGCTGGAGCAAGGCAACTCAAGCCATGTGAAAAGGACACCAAGCAGCGTGCCCTTTCTGACTGACATGACTTACTCTGCTAATGCAGTCAAAAAAGGCATTTTGTAAAGGCAGACATGAAGCTAAACATAACTCTAGTTCAGCACACATACTGAACAGCCACAGCAGCACCAAACACCAAGCTCCTTCCCATAGCTGTGAATGACAATGCCTGAATAGTTTTTTTCTGAGAAGACATGGGTTTGGGCCTTTTTCTTTCTGTAAGAGCACCATATGCGCTATAGCAGTCTGGTCACTCATCTTGCCACGCTATGGGCAACGACCTATTCTGACACTCTACAGCCTCCCGCAGCCAAACTTCCTACCGCAGGAGGAAGCTACGGGCAATGCGCTCATGAACAAAACCAGAGCTCAGAATGAGCTTAGAATGACTACCTGCTAATTCTCGTTCGAAGTAAAATTACAGAGGAAAGATAAATAAATGTGTATGTACACACATTCAAGTAGAGTTTACAGAAAAAAGAAGAGTAATGGCTTGCCACAACACTTGTCAGCTCAGAGGTTTAAACGACATTTAGACTGATTCTTACTTCTACAGAAGTATTTCCTTCTACCCCTCTAATTCCCAAAATTACTTATTAAACAGCTGTTCCTACACTTTTGCAGCTGTTAGACACATAAATAAACAAATTATAAAGTATGTATAGAGAAGAATTAAAAGGAATCAAGAAGTGCACTAATGCACAGGGTATTCAAACTACAGCTGTCACTCATCCAGCCTATTTCTTTAATAGCTTTTCCTTCTCACTTCTTCTTGCTGACATTTACATTAAAAGGTGCAGTATCCTTCGACTTCCATTTTGAATGAATGTTCCTTGTAATGAAAAACATGGGTTTGAGAGTGTGTTTTCTGGAATCCATCGAAAAGGTGGTCTAAATGGAGATAAATGAGAAACTGGAGAAAAACGAATCGTTTTGCAATCTGAACTAATGCCTATTTGGAAAAGGCTCAGTTGAGGAAGGAGATGTAAGACTTTTGGCAATGAGAATTCTGATTATTTCAAATCTTGGCAGTAATTTTATCAAATAGTAGCAATTTCATTAAAAGGTGCACTGGTAATCATCTACATAAGGCCTCTAGGGAGGAGAACTTACCAATAATTGCATAATTCTGTTATCATTGTTCTTATGATGGACCACATTAAATACCACAAAGAGAAGCACTGCTTTTTACTTTCTCTAAATATTTAGTTCATTACTTTTTCCTAGAAATTACAGCAATAAATAAGAATTTCAGACTAATAAACATATCCACCAAATGTTGCAGAAAAGGCACAGCTATTTTTCATGTACACATACTGCAGTTCGGAAGGGAGGATCGGCATTGGACTGGATGACCTTTAGGGGTCCCTTCTAACTCAAATGATTCTGATTCCTTGGCAGGTTCTTCAGAACCTCCAGGGTGAACTAATCCAGCCCTGGGTAATCGCGCTGACACCCAGCGAGATCTGTCAGTGACAACGTCTTGGAAGTGCCTTGAATACAGAGATTAGGATATATTTCTGACAATCCAGTTTCATTTCTCAAGTCTTCTTCTGGCAAGGAGATACATAACTCAGCCATTTAACTTTATCTCCAACGTCAGCAGAAGTCCTACATATATCTTGCCTGCGATTTGTACTTTCTTTCCTAGTTATTAACGCAGCCCTACCACAAACTGCACACGTGGCGTACACATGGGTAGGTACTTAATGGAGAAGCTGTCCTCCTTCCTACTCTTGAAGAGATTGATGGACAAAACAGAACTCTGCTGTGAGTATGGTCTGAGCACCTGCTTAAGCAGGGAATCCCATTTCGACATCTTTTTTGATGGTATTTAGTTTATGGGAGGAGAACAGAAAAACAGAGCTTACTTCTGCTCCTTCAATCTGACCTCTTTAACTGTGCTGCACACCCCAACTCCTAGGTATGATGGCATTAGCATTACTGCTTAATCAGTAGTTTCATATATAATACCTGGAAGTCAGACGTGCTATGGAATAGGAAACTTCAACAGCTTGTGCTACTATGAACACTGCTGGAAGGAAGCTTTTATTTTGTTGAAGATAATGCAGTTTCTTTTCGAAGTTAAAAAGTTATGCTCATCCAGGCCCAGAAAGCACTTCTGTGCCGTATGAAACAGCAAACAGAGAGCAGAGCAGCAAAAGTAATGGAAAGAACTGGGCAGTCACTGAGAAGCAGAAATAGAAGGCATTCGCACCAGCTGCTAGTGCAGAGGAGCATCTACAGTTCTAAGGCAGACAGACTCATTTCCATCAGAAACAGCACATTACAATGCATGTGTATTTTAATACTCCATTAAAAAATGACAGCGCAACATTTTATAGTGCGTATTTTCCTTTTAAAGTCAAAAATATTCAAAACAAATGTTGAATCTGTAAGCTACAACTTACACCTTCTATTAAAAAAATAAATAAAGGCAGAAATATTACTCAAGCTTTACATTTGCCACCGACACTTTAAAGATAATCAATCAGACAACGGAACTGATGGGAGCCAGCAGCTGAGCACCTCCAGGCAGGTTGCACTGCAGTGATAAACCGAGCAGCCTTTGGCATCCGGAGTTTCCTAGCAGGTGCAGAGAAACTATTTTCCTTACTTCAGTTCACGCAGTACAACTCAATTAAGCAACTCGTCCATTCATGGATGAGCTGCTGAAAAATAAACATGAATGCTTCTTCCCATTTCCATTCTAAGTATAAAAAGGATGAGATCGACTAGTATTGAGATTTTTGCAGGGTAGTGATGAGGGACCGCCAGTTTTGAGTACAGACAGGGCTTTCAGACATTAATTCTTTATTGCAAAACATTTCTCAATGAGTTTGTTCTTCGGAATTGGCTGCCTTCTAAGTGCTGCCATTTATCTCAACAGAAGAACATTTCAGAATCCTGTTCTCCTCCATTGTAATCAATGCAAATCGTAAGGAAAAAATCAATTATCTAATACATAAGAAATGTCAACACTTTCTGTCTTCATACTAAAACACACACGTGAAGCATCAGAATAAGTGTGTATACAACAAGCTACATAATTGCTTAAATACACGCACAGTGATTAATCAAACTGAGTATAACATTAAGCGCAAAGGCAATATTTAATTAAAACTCTCTCAGTGATAATAAAGGAGGTTAAACCTTTCTTTACAAAATGATTAAGTACAAATGCAGAACGGTTAAAACGAGGCTTACTGTTGGCTGATTTCAATCATGATTAAAATCTGCTTTACAATGCCTTGCATGGAATGGCAGCACGCTACAGGGGAGGTAACCACCTCGTTAAACCTGGAAGCACTACACGGCTCATCTGGCATCAGACCTTGACTTCACACATCCTCTATGGGGGACATGCAAGCGAGTTAGAGAAGGCTGAGGACAGCAGGGGGAGGATGGGCTACAGAAGATTTACCAAAAGAAAAGAAGCTAAAGGAAAAGAGACTAAAGGAGCTGGACTTGATTACTGTAGAAATGTCAAAGAAGTGATATCAGTTGTCAGTACGTAAAACGCTGTTATCCAAAGGAAGGCGATGAGCAGTTCAGTGTCCACCAGAACACCACAAAAAGAAAGAAGGAATTAAGCCAACAGCAAGGAAGGAGAGGTTAGACAGCAGAAAAGCTCTGAACTTCAACAGTTATTTAAGCAGCAGCAAAAACAGGTGGGAAAATCTGTACCACAAGTTTCTCTTAGAGCAGGTGAGGCTGGAGCCTGCCTGGCAAGATGTACCATATCTGTGCCCAGCAAAGAGCAGGGATGACCAGATGATCTCTGCAGCCCCTCCAGCCTCACTCTTATAGCTCTGCGGGGACTTCTACTACGTTCTCCGTTTCTTAGAAACCCAACTGCTGGAGTTAGGTTAATGTGATGTAATGCACAGAGTTTATCTAGCAAAGAATGAAGTTTCCAGTCCTGAGGGCTGAAGACAAAGGCTTCCATCCGTGAAGTTGGTGCATCCATTAAATCCTGAACAAAGAAACCGATTAAGAGAGCCAAGTGCTAGCTTTCAATCTCACGACTCCGTTCAGCAGGAGCCTTAGTTCTGAATAGCCTAGGTATGTGAATGCCCACAGTGCTGACTTATCCCGCAACTGACCCAGACTGCTTCACCCCCTTCCAAACATGCAGGCTCTGCACGACAGGGATATTTGCAAGGCGCCTTTCCTGCTCCGCTAGTTTAATTTCTTCTTCCAGAGTGGCTGTGCACAACGCTTTTCCTGCAAGTCCACTCCATGACATGAAGCGCAGTCACTCAGCGTGAGTGGAGGAGCACTCCTGGCATAAGTCAATGACAGATGGGAGAAGAAAGGAAATATAGGGCTAACCTGGCATTTGTCAGGGTTCCAAGGAACCTACAAGATATGTGCTATGTCTGTCTACCCAATTTCCCTTGAGATTTCACATCTTCTTACTTTAAATCAGCCCATGCATCCTCTTTATCACTCAGATTTACAGCTGTCAGTGCCTAGATGACTTGCGAGTTCCCCCCCGATCAGATATTTAATGATTGTATTACATGATTAGGGACTCAGCTGTCAAATGACATATCAAATCATAGACTTTTAATGTTGTCAACCCCCCAGTGACAAAACTCCCTGTCGCTGATAACACTACTAGATGATGCTTTATTTTAGTTACGGTCTCCAGGAAGGATCTGTACGGAGCAGCCCTGGAGTTGCATGGCTTGTTCTCTGGGCAGCCTGGTCTGGTGGTTGGCGACTTCTGCACATAGCAGGGGGGTTGAAACTCGATGATCACTGTGGTCCTTTTCAACCCAGGCCATTCTATGTTAGCAATGTTAGAAACTCACCTGTTATTTGTGTGCCTCTTTTCCGTAGAAGATACTGTAACCAAGGGCCTTACGTGCTCTACAAAACAATTCTGTTGTGACATTAAAATGAACATTAAAAATCTATCTAAAAGTATATCTGAAAACCTATGTTTACAGAATAAATCAATGCAATCCTCACGAGTAAATCGGGTGAGAGATTAACAGTTACTGTGCTTTCTAATTGGAATAGCCTAGAAAACAGGAGTCGCTTTCTCCCTTCAAACACAGATGTTTACACTCCTCTTGTGCCTTTATCACTAACTGCAGCAATCTTGGCCAGTGGACAAACAATGCACTTCAGCTGCCATCGTGCCTGGCAACAAGCCAGCAGGACTGCTCACATGTCTAAAGCTGGGCTCGTTTGTGCCTGTTTGCAGGCTGCACTGTTACGGAGGGTCAGGCACCTTTTGGAGAACCTCTTCTTGTTTCCTAAAACTCGCTGAAAAAACAAAGCACGACAATTCTGCAGTAAGGCAACACAGAAGAAGAAAATTTGGTGTTCAAGTTCTTCTTGTGCATGTGCATTCTCTTCAGACTTGCTTTAATAAACCATGACACCCAAAGACGCAGCGTACTGAAGATGGATCACCACTTTCTAATAAGTTTGGCCTTTAGCATCTGATCTCCTCTTTCACGCAACATACAGCAAACACCTTAGGCTCTAAGGCCAGAGACCCAACAGCAGGCACTGATTTTCTGAAGGTCAGAAACAAGCGCAGTGTTTTTCCTGTGCACAGGAATATTCAGAAGGGCATTAAGAAATTACAAAAAGACAACATTTTACACTTAAACGGAGAGGGTTCTTACAGTAAATGCAATGCATTAGGGCATTAGACCTCATTTCCTCCAGCCATTCTTTGAACAGCTGAAAGAGACTTAAGGAAATGAGTCAAAATCCTGGAAGATGTTTGTACTACACCAAAAAGAAAACAACATCTGTAAAGTAATGCGTGTCACATACGTAGAGCAAGACAATGTGCAGCGCTTGATCTCTGCTGAGGCATTCATCTTCATGAGCACAGAGAGAAAACAGCTGAAAAGTGCCTTAACCTTGAGCAATTACTGCCTCTTTTCTACAAGACTGCTATCAGATTAGATCAGTTGTCATGTATTGTAGATAAACATATATGTTGTTGAAACAATTTGGTACTGTGCAGTACTTGTTTCATCCAGAATCTGTTATTCCTTGCTTTCAGATTACACCAGTGTTCACTGAAAGTTCAGGCTGGTAAGAAGCTTTCCTTCAAACTACAAGCGCACAATATTTGGTATGTAGCTCAACAACCACAGCTATGCCTTAGAAATCTCTGTAATAGCTTGCACTAACAAAGCATTGAAGAATACAGCAGGCTGAAATGCAGAGAACACAGAGATATCATCAGAGCCTCTCACAATACAGAGAGAAAGAGCAAGCTGTAACTATGAGAAACTCCTGCCTGTGACTCAGAGGTTCTGAGATCTGTCCCATCCTCTGCCACTGGCTGCTGTTTACATGTGCTTAAGACATATCCTCTATGATTCCACCTGTGTCCTGCTGCAGTATGTCCCTGCTGGAGGTGAGTCAGGATCCTTCACTCGATCCACACCTGCAAAGCTGCACTGTTGTTCCAGAAGGCAACAATCCATCAGTTTCTGGTGGAAAGCCCACGGTGAGCCAGCACTACCCAAATGCCGCACAGCTGCACACATCTGGCAGCAAGAGGCTCTACCTTCAAACACAGCACAGGGAATGCCTTCAGTCCCTGCCAATGATACTTTGACTGGATGCAAATGTGCGCCTCAATCCTTGCCAAATTTAACACACTCTTTGTTACGAAGCCTTAAGAGAAGATCAGTTAGGCACTTGCTTGGAGAAAGTTCCTGGTTTTAATGGAAGGAAAAGAGTCAAGTATTGAGCAATCCTTGAAATTGCCATTCTGCTCTTGGCAGTGGCCTTAGACCACATTTATGTGCAGGAGAAAGAGGGAGGAAGAAAGAAATGGGGGAGCGGGGAGGGCAGGGTATTTGGATGGTCTGAGGGGGTCAGGGTAGTGACTGAGCGACAGTAATCAGAACCCGCACCAGGCTCCATCCTCCTCCATCAGTCCTCCTCCCTCCCAGCTGCCAGGTATGGGAAGCATTATGGAAACAGACATTCTTCCCTCTGGGCACAGAGAGAGCCTCCTGCTACTCTGCAACTGACTGCAAAAAGGGGAGATTGATGGATGCTGAAAGGAAACGTGCCCAGCCTTCCATGGCCATCGGGTGGAAACACCGCACAGCCTCTGGTGGAGCACTGGGGACAGGGAGAGCCCTGAGGGGACAGGAGAGGAACACAGAAAAGATCATTTCAGAAAACTGCATCCCCACATGGAAGGAAAGGTGGAAGCACATGCAAGGAAAGCAAAAAATAGGAAGGAGCTGTGGACAGAAGAGATGAATGGTTTACTCTCTGAGAAGTTACCTAAAGCTTTGTTTTCTACATCCTCCTTTCCTATCTGCAACCAAAGGAAGAAGCTCTTGACTAAAAGCCAAAAAAAGATACTTAATATAAGTTTGGATATGAGTAAACAACAGGACAGAGAGAGCTCACCCAGTCCAAGCTTCTGCAAGGACACACAGGAGCAGTCCCACAGCTCTGCCCTGCCTGTCACCTCTGGTGTCCCCAACAGGACACAAGCATCCGCTGTGATGCTTCCTGCAGCCCAAAGCTAGCCCTAGTAGCCTACACCTGTGTGATAAACAGGTGTTACACGCACCTACTTGTCTTCTGCAAGTCCCTCCACCTGCAGCACCGTGTATTTTTTGTCTACACCACTTTGTCTGATGTGGCTGCGAGGCGGCACATCTCCCACAGGTATACATCTGACCCAGAACCAGAGGAAGGATGGAGAGGAAGGTCCCTCCTTACCCCTGTGTACCCTATGACTTCCAGGACACTGAGCTGCCCAAGTGTTCCTTCCAGCCGGCAACGAGGAGAGGAAGGGAAACCTTCATGCTCAAGCTAGAAGTACCTGAAGTAAGGAAAGTTGGTGGGTATTACTGAATGAATGCAACACAATCCAGAGAGAAATGCCACGGAATAACCCACTGATGGGTGTTTCTCCTTTGCTGTGGCCGCACACAGCATGTTGCAGTTGCATGTGGGTACTCTGAACAGGAAAGCCCAAACCGTCAGCAATCACGCTCCGGCTGCGAGCATCAACAAACAAAGGGGGGCAGAACAGAAACATTACCCAAACAAAATATTCACAGAAACGCTGATAGCTCCGCGACAGCCTCACGTCCCAGGCAAAGCGCTCACACCAAAGCCGAGCTCTGCAGCGTGGCCGGAGCGGTCCCGGCGCCCGGCATCCCTCCGCACCTCCTCAGCTCTCGCTGAGCTCACAGCACAGAAACGCACCTTGCGCGCCCTCCGTTCCGACGCGCTGCGTGCGCTCCTCGGGCGCCACTGTGCCACCGGCCATGTGCGAACCCGTCCAGCGCCGCAGCCCCGCGCTGCATTTAATGAACTCGGGAGCGGGAAACTCCGGCTGCAGGGAAGGGAACCCCCGGTTCCATCACCCGACGCACCAAACTTTTTGCCCGCAGTGCCCCTGGAGGGGCGGGGAGCCCTCCTCCCGGAGGCGGCGGTGCTGAAGCGACGCGGCTCCGCTCCGAGCCGGGGATGAGCCCGCGTCCCTCTCGGAGCCCCGGGCGCGCTTCGGCCCCGCCGGGCAGCGCGGACACCTGACGGCGGCGGCCGCCCCCCGCCTATTGTTTCAGCAGCACTTCACTACGGGGACATTTTGTACCGATTAAGAGATAGTTTATTGTCACAACAGCCCCGCTCGTAGAGCTGGGGGTGTGCACCTTCCCGGCCCCCCTCCCAGCCCCGCGCCATACAAACAAAGGACTTTCTTTTTTCTTTTTTTTTTTTCTTCTTTCTTTTTCTCTCGCGGGGCGTACAGCCAAACCGGCTGCCGCCCCCCGGCCCGCCGCTGCCCCCTGCAGCCTCCCCCGACCCCGCTGCCCCGCGCCCGCCCGCGGCTCCCACCTGCGGGGATGAGGCTCAGCAGCAGCACGGCGTGCGCCAGCTCCCAGGCGAGGTGCGCGCCCTCCATGCCGCCCCCCCGAGCCCGCCGCGCCGCGGCTGCCTCTCGCACCACCCGGCGCGCAGAGATGCCCGAACCCCGCGGGAGGCTGCGGAGTACTGCCGGCCCCTCCGCCACCAGCGGCCCC
>PPHD01024685.1:0-12039 GCA_002909625.1 Bambusicola thoracicus
GAGTGACCGGAAGGGGTGTAGCCATGCTCCCCCCTTCCTAGACCCCATTTAAGGGCTGACTCGCCAGGAAGAAGGATCTCTATCTGGAGATCCTCCCTCTGTGAACTTTTCTGCAAGCCCAGGACATGGGTAAGATCTTTATTTCACTTATACATTGTAACAGTGTAATTTTTCCTAATCTACTACTTATTCGCCATACAGCGTTACATTCTGGTTTAGCAGAGAGGAAAATAAGGAGAAATAAGGAGACATCAGCTATAGTAGCACATCACTGTTTTGATAAAACACTGGGTTATATTTGAAAGCTTTAACTATTAATTCTGTGTTTTATCTTTGTGCGTTTGCTCAAGTTTATGTGAATCAGTTTTGGTTTGTATACTGTTATCTAATATTGTTTGTAAACAGAAAGATGAAAAACATTTTATGGGAACGGCCTCCTATAAAATATTTACTACAGAAACCTTCAAAAATTAAAGGAGAAAAGCATGCGTTGTTTGACTCTGTTGAAACTTACTCCTACCTCAAGTGTCTCACCTGAACTTTTTAGAATTTCTAAAGGGAAGAAGTTTCACAGGCTTTGGTCATTTAAGATTCTTATTATCAGATTCTAATGTCATAGGCACTAGTAGGTATGGATGTTAGGTTTCAAAGAAATTACAGTAATTACTTAAAGCAGAACATTTATAAGTTAGTGATTTGAGGCATGAGGATTATTTTTAAGGTATCATTTCTTCTTTCCTTAGGATTAACCGTACTGAAACTGGCACCTTTCCAATAATTAGAAACAGCAAAATGCAATTTGGACAAGCTGCATACAATCTCACTGAATTCTCTCTGCAGGTTAGATTAAATTTTCTCTCATTTTTGCTTATGTGCTATATACAGTTTAAGTGTTGATAACAGCTGTTGTAGCCCCTCCTCTTTCCCTGAGCAGTTGTCTCTCAAAAATAAGGACGGTGTTTCTATTTTGTGTGTTATTTGTGAAGTTGTACTAATTTGCTAGGTGAGTCACAGAATCATGGAATGGCTCAGGCTGGGTGCTATTTAATTAATTCTTGCAATTAAAAGTAAAGAAAAGCATGATTTTACTATAATGAACCCAAAAATAAAGCAACAGCACATTAGGACAGTAATTTTAATGTTCTTGGTGCTAAAACGTCATAAATAAACCACACAGGCTAATATAATACGAAGATCATAAATACCTGTTATTTTAATGTTATGTGGAAGACCAAATGGATACTTTCCCACAACTCCCACTTCACCATTCCAATTGAATTCACATCCCAAGTCAAATGGCTGCTCCATGAACTAAAATAATGCAGAACAATTCAGCTTTATTGATGCATATTTATTTGCTTTTTTGCTTCAGTGCTCCATTACTGCTGCATTCTTTATCTTGTTAGATGCTGCTCAAAGTTTTATTTTGAATTAACATCCAATTTTTTTATTGGAAGAAGGTAAACTTAAAAGGTTCACTGTAGTTCAGGTTCAGATCAAACAAACTTCCATGTCCATCATTTTCTAACCGTAACATTTCCTTTTGTAACTACAGACTGTGTATAAAAAGCAGCATGCTCTGGTCTAGCATGTGTTGCAATGGCTGTCCAGCTCTGCTTCTCATGTTTTGCCACCTGTGACTGGCATAGCTAGAATTTTCTGAAAGGGCATCCATTCGTATCTTCAGACTGTAAATAGATTTAGGCAAGAATTCTATCCTTTGACACAATCCCCATGTACCTATGTGATGTTACAAGTATATCAATAACTTGTTGCCACAAAATAGCACGGACCATATGGAAAATGTCATGTTACCTGTTCAGAGATGGCCTGGAAGTTATAGAGTCTGACCAAACCCATGCTATACGTTACAATCAGGATTCCATTAGAAATAGCAACATCTGTCACATTGTTGCCAAATATCTGTAAAAAGAAAAATATTCTATTGAAGAAGAAATGAGAGAATGAAAAATGCAAAATTAAGGATATAACCTCAGTAATTAGATTCCTTTTTGACTCTGACCAAAACCTATATAACCAAAGTTTTAGTTTAAGAAGGTTTCTGTAGCTCATCTGTTCTGCTGAGTTTCTGTAATACTTTACACTGCGGTAATATCTGTGTCAGGTAAGTCCTATTCTACAAGAGCATTTATTCTCTAATTAATTCTCAGTATGTCTTCATATCATGTTACCCAGCTATTACAAGACATGAATAGATTTTATTGCCCAGCATCCCACAGGAAGTCAATAGGAAAGCTAACAGTTCAATATAAAAGTACTGATTGCAGAACCTCTCCATCACCAGGGTAGAGTACTAATCATGCCTCTGTGACTGCGTACAGCTGTACTGAAACTACACTACCCAGCTGTCAGAGTACAGATCCTCTCTGAGTCCAAATTAGACACATACATGAAAAGCTGATTACCCCTTCAGAGATTATGCAGTATTCATTTGTGCTACTCTTTAGAACATCTCCACTGGAAAAAAAAACCCAAAACCCAACAAACAAACTAGTTCTTAATATTTAATGACAACATGTGAAATTGGTAATTTTTTTATACTGAGATGTTTGGAAGACCAGAGTTTTCTTTTTTTAAATTCAGAATAGCTATACAAAAAAGCAATTAAAACAGGCTTAAAATCAATTAAAGAAAAGTAACCCAAAAGCTGTAATACTCCTAATTCTCACCCATATCTTTCAGTTTGGTCCTAAAAGGTAAATTCACCTCTGAGACCTTGCTTTTGTTTCTTTTCCTGTTGAAATGATTAGCTTAGGTCATAGTGTCTTCCAGCCCAAACTCTCCTTACCCTTGACATAAAGGATAAAAAGTTCCAGTCTGAACTCAGACTTGATTGTGGTGTACCATCTCAGTAAAGCTGTTGCATCAGGTGCATTCTGTAGTACTCAAGAGTAACTCTAATCCTAGCTGTAATGTAACAGTTACACCTCACCAATTCCTATCAGTCTTAGCATTGCATTCACTAGTTATTTCCTTGGATGAACATATTCTTAAATTCCAATTTCTACCCTGACCTTACTCCTAGTAGTGACAGTTACTCTGATAAACAGCCCAGGCCTAATTGAAGTACTTTTTTTTTTTTTACATTTTGCCTGCTGTGACCATGATGAATCCAGCATGCTATCCATAAACAGATGGAGAATACTTTTGATACTGGTAAAATTTGTGCTTTCCAGTCATAAATGCTAATTTTAAACAGAACAATGCCCCTGAACTTTCACAGGCCCAAATAAAGAATGGTTAAACCTCCTCTTCCACTTCCAAGACTTCGCTAAACCCAGCACAAGCTAAAACCTGCTGGTAACTCTGCACCCCAAATGAGACTGTAGCTCACAGAACTCTAAAGACAGACCCCGCACATTCATACTGTTCCACTTGTAAGACTTATAACACCTATGACTTAAAGTATCTTTTTAACCAGAACACCAGAGTTTCCATCAGCTTGACCATCTAAGTATATGCTTATGTAGAAGGTCACAAACCAACTTCAGGAAGGTTGTTTCCTCTTGTCTGATAAAGACATACATGTATACTTCACCATTTGGTATCTATGATAATACAGGTTTGAATCATTTGTAACTGTATATAGAATTATAGGCTATTACTAGAAGTGGGTCAGAAGTGTATCTATGTATGGAGAAGTGAAAAGAACACTACAGTCTACATTTCTCTATTCTTTAATTACAGCAATTGTAAGAATTGAAGTTCAACAACACATCAAGGAGTAACCCAGTAACAATTCATTAGCATTGTCTCTTCTGGAATTAAGATTATTTCCCCAATGCTTCCAACTGTCAGACACAAAAAAAACATCACTGCTCATTTAAAAAAAAGTTGTGTCCTGAAACATTAAGCATGACCTCCGAAATCGTGGGACAGCTGCCTAAATCATGTCTCTCATATAATTACAGTGAAGATTAAACCTACCTTTTTGTTTATTTCCAGCATCCCAATAAATGACAGAGGCAAAACTTGGAACACAGCAAGATGGAACAGTACAGACTGTTGGATACCTGCCTGGGAAAGAAAAAGCACTGAACACACATTATACTTGAGGTATTTACTGGCAGTAGGATGTCTTTATCTTTTATCATAGTAGCAAAGCATAATGTCTCCATATCTGTCCTTGTAAATTTGTGACTGATATTGTACAAATTTAAGAACAGTTTTTCAACAAACTTACCTGCCGTGCTTCTGCGGGGAGTTTATTCTGAGCTGACTTCACAACCATTACTTCTTGAGGAGTATCCCAACTTAGGTACCTATTTGTGATAAGGAAGACCTATCTTAATCATTGTAAAATCATTTAATAATAAATGTTATATTTTGCATGAAATAGTGTACTGTAATTAGGTGGATCTCTGTGTCCAGGAAAACTGCTCAGAATGTGAGAAAGGCACCTGAACAGTTTGCTCTTTTCAATAGTGCAAAAGCCACTGGACTAGATGCCAAGAACAGCTTATTCCTTATGGAGTTGTGTGAAAACTTCTGAAAGTATGAACATTCACTGTCTTATTTTTATTCCTTCCCTTCACAAATCACTGCTTTCTTATCCTTCAGTCTAAAGAAGACTTCCAGGAACTCAAAAAAAAAACATGCACCTTGCCAGAAGCAGTAACTGCTGTGCTTTTAAGAATAAAATGGATACCCTATGGAGAAGAATGTTGGTAAGTTGAAAACTGCTTACTTTAACCTTTAAACATATTTTTATATTTTATGGAGTTTGCTTTGCAGTTCTTAGAAGTTTTCTGCTAGTATGTTGCTATTGCACTATCAAAGGCTATAAAATCATCAGAGAAAAGCCAACAGTAGTCCCTTTGTTGGCTTTTTTTTTGGTGTGGCTTTTATGTAACTTAACACCAAATTTGAGACTGCAATACATAAGTTGCTGAGGTGATTCTAAAGAAAACAGAAAGCAGGAGAAATACTCCAGGAAAACTGCTAGACAAACAGACCTGTGTATGACTGTGTTCCTAAGGTTTTATGAGCTGTCTTTCACTCTAAGACATCCAAAAACTATGCATCTTCTGATCTGCAGGGAGCATTTTAAGGTAATCTATTTACATCACATTTAATCACCAGCAGCAATGAAAAATCTGGGAAAACATGGTAAAGTTTGATGAGGAACTTGGGGCTTCACTCTTCTTCCCCCTCCCCCCCCCCTCTGTATTTGCAGCAAATCCCCTCCAACTAAAAAATATTTGTTACTGTCTTTGGGCTAGTTGTTGTAGAAGTTACCCTCCCAAAGGGATCATCAAAACAAGATTTTCTGAATGCACAGAAATTGGACAGCTTACTATACTGCAAGATGAACATAATTCCTCTTCTCCAGTTTAATACTAATGACTGTTAGCTATATAAACTGTGGCCAATGTTTAATACCTGAATTTGCAGCAGGAACCTGCAAGGTATACTTTTTCCAGTATTTCCCCACAGTCAGCAGAGAGACGTAGAAGCCAGTTCTGCACTGTTAAGACTATAAGGGAAGGTTTATAGTCTGATGGATTTGGTAGCATTTCCCCCTGTGTAACAAAAAGGTTATCATAAAGAAGTTTGTACCAGGACATTACATAACAGCAAGAGAGAAATAAATACACAGTCCTCAAGAATTAAAGATGGAAAGCTTCCTGATAATCACATTTGTATGGGAACTGTTGAATCATGGCCTGAACCTCTGATTGACCACCTGAGGTGAGCACTGAGTCAGCTGCAGGGGCACAGGTGAATGCAGTTTCACCTGAGTGACCGGAAGGGCTGGAGCCATGCTCCCCCCCTCCTAGACCCCATTTAAGGGCTGACTCCCCAGGAGAAAGGATCTCTATCTGGAGATCCTCCCTCTGGGAACCTTTCTGCAAGCCCAGGACACAGGTAAGCTTTTTATTTCACTTATACTTTGTAACAGTGTAATTTTTCCTAATCCAATACTTGTTTGCCATATAGCCATTCAACATCAGAATCTCTAAGCTCATGCTTGTGCTAAATAATCAGCTGACTGCTATATAATTAATTTGATGCTGCACTTTTTGCAATGTAATTGCTTTTGTCTAGAAAATACACCTTTTATGACTTCCTTGCCTTGCATAAATGAAGTATGACTGCTTATCAACATAGCTGATATCGAATCTTCACATGAACACTTTTATACTCTTCTTTTTTATTTTATATGTATTGCAGAAAAAATTTGCTGAGTGGTAACTCAATATTAACTGCTTACTTTTGGTGCCTCAAATATGGAAATAATATTCCTAGGTTCTGTGGACAGTGCACAAGTGAAAAAATCCTCAAGAAGAGGAAATATTCTCTACAAATAGTCTAAGGAGACAAAGTTCTTATAGCTTAGAACTGAACTAAATCAGTACACGTGTGCGCATCCATAAAGACCCTTTCTTATGAAACAGTCAAGTTGTATTAGAACTCTTGCTTCAGAAAAAATAACACAAAAATGTATCCCACAAAGACAAAGGATTAGAAGTCTGTGTGGCATCAAATGTGCCAAGTTTTACAGCTATGGAAAATATTATCAGTTTGAAGTCAAATGGAAAATCCATTTGTAATAGCAATGAACAGAGTTTTGATTTTTAACTGAAAGATTTTCAAATTGCGTGATATTATTATACCATAGGCACTAAGAAGAACAACGCAGAAATACTGATTGCGTTTTTAATTTCTTTCCTTGTATGTTCCAGATTACATCTCAGCAGAGCGCTCCCAAGTACAAAATATTACAGTTTAAAATTCCACCAGGTGAATCAGTGTATGGGAACTGTTGAATCATGGCCTGAACCTCTGATTGACAACCTGAGGTGAGCACTGAGTCAGCCACAGGAGCACAGGTGAAAGCAATTCAGCTGTGTGACCAGAAGGGGTGGAGCCTGGCTGCACCTCTCCTAGACCTCATTTAAGGGTTGACTGCCACTGAGGAAGGATCTCCCTCTCTGGAAATTACTCCTCTTGGAGTCTTTTAGGTGAGCCCAGGACACAGGTAAGCTTTCCATTTGTCTCTGACTAACCCTCTCTAATGCAATAATCTTTCTAGCCTAACATTAGTATACTCATTAACTGTACAATCAGGCATTTCAAAGCAAGCAAAATGACCTATGAATGAAGAAATACTTTTCCTTCTCTTTATGCTGCTCAATGAAATATAGCTAATTGAATAGACTAACTTCTCTTCAGTTTTACCTTTTATGACAGAAAACAGAACAAGTTTCAGTCTAAATACTGCAGCAAGACTGTCTATGTATGAGTATCTATGAATGTAAGGGAAGAAAGGAAAATTAGTTTAAACAAAGATTATTAACAAGAAAGAGCAGAATAGCTTGTGGACAGAGTTACTTCACCAGCCCTTTTTTTATATATAGAATGTTAATATCTGATTTAAAAAAAGAAACAAAACTCCCATCTACTACTCTTGATAACTCATAGATATAAAATGACTTATGTTGTAAGGAATTAAAATTGAGTTGTATAAGCGTAAAGGCAGTTCTTAATCTTCTATGGGTGTTCACGAAAAAGCACTTAAATGCACTGCTGAACAATTCGGAGTATACCCCTCAGCATATGTTCTGTCAAAATAAGCATATAATGCAAACCTTGAATGACTTAACCCAAATGTTGACAAAAACAGTTAACAGGGAATGAATGCTCTATGTAAATCTGCTCTTTGGAAAGGTATTAGCGTTGTTCTGCAAAAACAAGTTCTAGTAAAAAGTAATCTTACCAGTGGGCATTCCAACAATAAAGCATCTTCTATTTTTTCTGACTCAGAACACTTTGGCTTTTGATAAAGTATTCTTGGCTCGTGTGCAATGCTGGAGGAAAATGATTGCTGATCATTAGTCTACTTTATAAACTACTTTCTATCATAAGTAATTTCATGCACTTCTATAAATCCTATCTGTTTAGGTTAAGTCAGAAATCTACATGCCTTTATTTTCCTTTGTAAATGCTGTCTGAAACTGCTCTCAAAGTAAGGCCTCTAAACAAATGTAGTATAAAGTAACACCTAAAACCAAACCTTCTCTAAGTTTTTGTTAAAGCAAGCAATACAAGATATACTTAATAGTAATGTTTTTACTTTGGTAATACCCATTAACAAGAAAGCATATTTCAGAAACTAGGAATCATATTGAAGCCTTCCTCTAATGCACTTTCAGTGTTCTCTTTCCTAATATAAAGGCATGGCATAATGTACAAATCTTTAAAAACTTGATGCTAGCATAAAATCTTCACAGCATGTGTAGTTTCTCCCTTAGGGAGAAGTTGAGACAAAGATAAAATAGAAATGTCTTTGAAGGTTTGTTTCATATTGCCGTGTCTCAATATTGTTCTGACCATGGTTTAAAACAGTTCTCCTGGTCCCTGCTCCTTCTTTCCCATGTGGGATGGGCGAGGACTGATGCGAGCGGGACCCCCTGTCCCCTACTCTGTACTGTGCTGCTTCTGAGCTGTGCCTCTGCAGCATTCATGGAACAGGAGGGTATGTCAGAGAACTTCACTGCTCAAAAGTAAGTTCCACTCAACTTATGGGGGCAGCCGAGATGGGTAAAGTTTGCTATATGTTTCAAACAGTTGTGATGTTAGAACTGCAAGCCAGGTCAACTTTTAATTGTAAATGTATTACCTGCTGATACAGCACCTGTAGTTGTCCAAGTAAATTCTTCCTCTTTCATAAGCAATAGGAGATGCAGAATGAGTCGTCCAAACATTCTTGAATTTAGTGCTCTCCTGAAACAGACAAAGGTTGTAACAGTGGTGGGCTGGTGGGAAAAATTCCTTTTGGAGAATCCCTGCTCCTGCAGCCTGCTGGCTGAATTTAGTGGAACCTTTCCTGTTATACCATTGGGGCGGATTTTGGGATTTTTTTTTTAAACAAAACACTTTATTTAGAGAAGACTTTTGTCTTTTAAAAACTAAATTGAAGTAACTTTACTAGCATGTGCTGTAACAACATTTTGTTGTTAATTGCCTGCATTAGAACTGGCAATTTTCATGTTAAAATATTAAATCAAAGATAAAATCCCCCATGGTGTAAATCTGCACATACCATTCTTTTATAGATAAGCAACTGAATTTGCTGAGCATTGCTTCCATCTTACTCTTGGTGATTGGTATGAAAGGCAGAAAGGCTGTCCGTTATCTGCAGCATCAGCTGGAAGTGGCACAATCTTCCCACACAATGGTTACAGGTATGTATTGCAGACACCAGCAGCTCTATGCCCCTAACACAGGTTCCAGTCCTACAGAACATAAGCAGTTGTATAGGCCGGAGGGACAGCCCTCATGTGCCCATACATCCAGCTGCATTACGGGCTGCTTTATCAGACAGTACCCATTACTGGAAGTCAGCAGTAATACAACTGTCTGCTGGCTGCCACATATGGGCTGTCAGCTACTGTACAGCAGCAGTAATCATTCTTAAATGAAATGCATTTAGTCTACAATTAGTGTAATTTCAGTTTCTGTAACTGAAATGTCACTGACATGTTCAGGACATGTTTGTTTACCTGCAGACCTCTGCTGCTTTGCTTATTTTGCTTTGAGAGCTCCCCGTAACATTACAGATTTAAAATTAACCATCTTAAGGGATGGAAGAAGCAATATAAAATCTCATAAGAGGCAATTTCTAACGTGAGCGTGAGACTTACTAGCGGTTTTGCTGTTTCTTCACTGCGGTACTCTGTAGGTTTCTAGGTCTGAGTCTCATGAAATACATGTAACCATTTTAACCCCTTCCACTACACTCTTACATTCCCTCCCCAGCCTTGCTAGCGCTACCCAGCGACTTCCGAAACGCGCGCCGCGCCCGCGCCGCCTTTACCTGGCAGAGGATGGTTCTCAGGAGCCCCATGTTCTTCCGGAGGGCCACGCCGGCGTCCCGGGCGTAAAACCCGCGGGCCCTGCGGCCGAGCAGGCGGCACACGTTGGGCGCCCGCGGCGCGGCCCTCCCTGCGACGGCGGGACACATCCTCGGCGCTCGGGCAGCGCGGGCCTTGCCGCTCGCCTGGAGAGGCCGCCGGGGGACGCGGAGCGGGGGAAGGCCGGAGCAGCCCCTCCAGGCCGGGGGGCGCACACCGGAACCACCCGGCCGGCGCGGGGAGCGGAGGGCCTGGAGCGCCTTGCCACTCGCGGCGGGGACGCGTTACCCGGCACGCCGCTGCCCGCCCCGCGGCCCGCCGGGTACTGTAGTTCTCCGGAGCGGAATTCGGCGGCGCGCCCGCACCGTGCCTGAGGGGCCGGGGCTGCCCGCAGGGGGCAGCGGGGGGGCTCTCAGGGAGAGACCTCGGGGCACCGAGTCTGCCGGCCGCTGCCGCTGTGACCTCCGGTCGCCGCACTGAGGGACAGAAGGGAGTGCAACGCACGCGGGCGTACAGAGGTGCAAAGGAAAGAATTCCACTCGAGATTCTGGCTGTAAAAGGCAGGAGAGTTTTGTGAGAGACACTTGAGTCAAAAGAAGAAACTGCAGCCGAAGCTCGTATCTTCTCAGGTTCCATCTGTGGGTGCTGGGGTGTGGGCCGAGCAGGGCTGCACTGCAGGGTGTGCGGTGGTGCTGACCTGAGCAAGCAGGCAGTGAGTGTCCTGCTGTGGGTGGGGAGTGGAGGAGGGTGTTTAAAACTCTATTTCCGGGTTCTGCAACACCTCTCTGAGTTGTGTGATACTTATTTTTTTTACAGCTGCTTTCTAAAAGTTGTCACCATCAACAGTATTTGCCAGAAGAGAAACTGGACTTCCGGAGACAAGCTTGTGTTCTTTCCTCCAAAGGCTCAAATGGGGTAATGTGCAAGCTGCTTGTCTTAATGTTTGTGTCTGTTCTCCAGGATCCCTGAGTGGGACCTGGCACCTCTTGCTGGTACTGTAACAGCAGTGAGAGTCCAGTGCTGTGGTGCATTGCCAGTGTTCAGGTGCAGCAAGAGAAAGTGCAGGTAGGGCAGTTGCATTTGCCCCACTGGTGCTCAAGTGGCTCTGCACACTGATGGTCACCTCAGGGGTGGCCAAGTCCATTCATCCAGGATCTTGCAGAGATGTAAAGAAATGGGGGTGGTCAGCGTAAATTACAGATCAGTGAAATCCTCGTTGCCCTTCCAGTTCTCAGCAGCATCCTTAATAGTAGGAAAATTACGTGTTTTGTGTCGAGACAAAGGATCTTTGGTTTGTTGTTAAAGTTTTGTGTTCGGTATTTCATAGGGTTCAGAAAGTAGGGTTGAAAACAACTGTAGTGATTGAAAGATGTACTTACATGCATAGTAAGGATATAGTTATAAACACGTGCGTTTTCTTTTTCACTTACCTAAGCTCCAGCCAGCAGAGGGTGCACAGGTTAACTGGGAAGCCTTAGTTTTGAGCTGTGTTTGTCATTGATGGCTTCCTCTTCATGTTAACCTTGAAATAGATGAGTTCAATAAGTCAGTTTTCTTTTATATTCTGATGGATAAATAAGAAAAGGTGTGTTGAATTATCTCAGGAAAAAAAGAGGAAAACCAGAGAATATGGGAGGAGAGGGCAGTAAAGGATTGTACAGGATATTTACATATTTAAATGCCATACAAAAAGTCCTTACAAACATTCTGATCTGTGGGGAAACAACTTGTCTGTAATGTTAAACAAATGCATGGGTTTTTGCAGGATTGTAACCTAAAGAATCATGTATACGTTTGTGTCTTCATTTCAGTGTTTAAGAAATTTGTACTGAGTGAACAGTACCTTCCTAACTTCAAGTTTATAGTTATGTGATTTCTGAGCATGCCTTTAGTAGGTGCAGTAGCAGAAGAATAAAATCAGAAAATTGCATTATAAATTTAACACAAAATGGAAATCCCTTTCAAAAGTGATTCTAGAATATCAAAATATATTTTTAACTTCAGCTAGAATGAAAGTATTTTTCACAAACTGAGGTATATATTTCAGTTAAAATGCCTTACTGAAGCTTCATTTTAAAGTCAAAATAGTTTTTGGTAGTGAAGCCAGAACATCTACATTGTAAATCGAAATAATACAGTTCAACAAAACATTCAACAAAGA
>PPHD01024686.1:0-12039 GCA_002909625.1 Bambusicola thoracicus
ACATCATACCTGTATAAATTCAAAATACAAATTAAAGCTATTAGTAGTTAGATGCTGATAGATCTCAAGTTCACTTTTTTAAGTCTATCTAAAACTACTGAAAGTACATTTCAGGTATGAAGCATAAAAGAGCAATGCTGTTTTATTTTACACTGCGGTTGTTTGTATCAAAACTTCCCATTTCATAAGTGGGGGAGGGGGGGTTGGGTCACAGTATCATACTGACCTGCAGAGCAAGGGAAGGCAATAATACTGCCTTCTACCAGAATACAAACATGCTCACAAAGGTGTTTATCAATATAAAGTGCAGAAGACAATAAAGAAACAAGTCACTTACCTTTTCTGAAGGTTGCTGAGTGTTCCAGAAGGGGCAATCTCCAAATAGAGATCCTGCTTCCTCAGCTAACCCTTAAGTGAGAGTGAGGAGGGGTGGACCCACATTCCACTCCTTCTGGTTGCCCTGGTGCACTGCTTGCACCTGTGTGCCCTGGGTTATCCACACCTTCTCACCTGGTACTCATTCACTGGTTCAGGTCATAACCTAGTGATCCCCATACGTGACCCTTGTGCAGGAAACAGAATGGCTGTTTTTCCTACCTAATTGAGGTGAAATACAATAAAAATGTGCAGTGTTACTTTCTTTAAACATCTCAATGATCATACTTATTCTTAAAAACTTACTGCGAATGTGTTTGCAGGCAGGATTTGCTGCTGAAGGTGCAGAGTCTGGCACACCTTTCAATGACATAAACTTGTTAGAAAAGGTATGTTGTCTCAGTTTCATTAGTAATTCTAATTATCGAGGTTCCATTCTGTATGACAGCAGCCTGAAATGCGTACCTTGCACATGAGAGGCTAGTTTTGCATTTTCATGTAGGTATAAGAAAGTCATGACTGGAGGGAGAAACTACAGCTGTGAATAACCAGAACCACTAACAGTTTTATTTTATCAGCATGCATTTTATATCTTGAGAGCTGACAGAGACAGAAATGCAACTTCTGAATCATTCAGAAATTCCAAAGAGCAAATACCCACAGTACTGAATGGCTGCTGTTATTCAGAGTGGTGAACTAATTTCCTTAAGTGTCTGTACTTTTTCCTCTGCACAGAGATATTAAAAAGTAAGATAAAGACACTCTCCTTCAAAGCACAGGATAATGACTCCAGCACTGCAAATCTTCCTTGGCTGTGAGCAAGAATCTCAAGGTCAAATCTGTTCCCCTGTATCCTACTTGGCAGGGATCTGCCTGTCTGCTGAACCACATGACTAGGGTATTGTAAATGATAGATAATCCTTTCAGCTGCCATGGTTGCTGTTTTGTCCACTGCGGGCTGTGGACTGCCTTTTTATTTTTTTTAAAGTTTGTTAAGATAAGCACACTGACACCAAAGTCCATTTAGGTCAGTCCATTTCAGGTCAGTGCTCTCGCTTCTCTAAAAAATTAGAATACAGCTTAGATTTATGTTGGAAGCACCACGCAATCAGTAAGACCCAAACTTTGAGTGAGGCTTAGCTTCAGTTAATTCTAGTCTGTGATTTAGATGCTATTGTCATCTATCGTCTGTGGCTAATGCTATGAAATCTTAATTCCTACAGGACTGGAATGACTATGATGAAAAAACAAAGGAATCTGTTGGAATCTATGAAGTTACCCATAAATTTGTTAAATGCTGATGTTCACGCTGCTAACAAACCTTATGCATGCTTATTGATGAGCTGAGAACATCAGAGTTTCCCTGGCGTTATTTTTCACGTGGCTGAACTTCACAAATAGAAACCTAAGGAAATTGTACTTTACTGTCTGTGAAACATCTAATAAAAGATTTTTCGCAGAGAGCTTTGAGATGGTCTTAATACACACTTAAATTATATATATGCCTAGCTGAATTCAGATGCTTTCTTCATGTGTTTTTTTGGGAATACATGTGGTTGAGATGGACTGCTGCTTAACGAGTATTTAGATGACTCATTGCCTTGAAGTTTTAATTAGTTTTAATTCATCACCAACAAATATCCGCATTCCATTCTCTAGCAAATAAGGTCTTATACCCACTATACCTAGGAGATGGTTAAGAGCATTGGTAAAGAGTGTGCTAACTGCTAAAGCAAGAATGTACATACTGAACTGTCAGACAGCTATAAAAGACACAGAAGTGACTTTTCTGAAAATACTTAATAGGCTTAGCTGCTATTGGCACTTATACCTGTTACTCTTAATGAAAATATAAGCTACCCTTCTGCATACGTTGTCAGGTAATTTCTAGTTGCAGTCACTTTCTACTTCTTGGCAAGCACTCTCACAGTCTTGCACATTGTTCTCGTGTTTAAAAAATAAATACCTTCTCTCGTTAACTTCATTGAAAGACTTTAGACTTTTGCTCTGAGTATGTTAGTTTCTTCATCTGCCAAAACCTTCTCTTCTTTGCTCAAACTGAAAGGATAATCCTGGTGTTAAACCAAGCTTTAAATGCTTTTCAACTGAAAGCTACAACAGTGCGTCACAGGCTGCAGAGGAAAAAGCCCTGACAAGGGAAAGGTTCATAAGCCTTTGGGGTTACGTATTTTAAACATGTGTCTCCCCTTCCCCATGCTTGCAGTACATAATATGGTGTTGCTTACACTTCCTGCACTGAATAAAGATACTGAGCAAATCTGGAAGCTGAGATATACAAAAGGAGGGTAAAGGTGAATAGGTTTCTGAGCTTTAAAACTCATGTCACATCCTATCAACATGCTCAGACTTCAAGTTCTACCAGTATATCTGGCTGTCCATGACACAGCAGACTGCGCTGAAAGAAGCACGCCGCAGTTTCATAGAGATGCAGAAGCAAGCACTGTGATGCTATTCAGCTACAAAGAAAGACTCATCTGACCAGAATAAAAACAATATGGAAGTCAGGAAGGTTTAAAGACTGAGGAGTTCAGGCTATCTGTACCACGATGAATTTTCTGCAAAATGTGGGATTTCAGCAAAGGGCACCTGCATATGACTCCAATCAACTTTGAGCTCCTTGGCTAAAAGGTCCCTTTTGCTCCCACCCGTTTTAGCTGCCAGTCTGAGTCAGGAACAGCAGGAAGAACTTGCCTGCACCAGTCTGATCTTGCGTTCACAGTGTGGTTAAGTTTTAGTGATGTGTATGCTCAAGCTCTCTTGCAGTCCTTCAGAGATTTCTGCAAAGACTTGGTCTTTAGAACTCCTACTACAAACTCTGATGCATTAAAGATACATCTGTAAGCTCTAAAACTCTGGCATTTGGTACAATAAACAACATCTAAAGTCACAATTTACAGAAGGCAAGTACAAGAGCAAGGAGAAAGTTCAAGAAAATGTTGTGCTAAGGTTTCTGCTGTAGAAGGAATTTTGCAGAGAGAACCCCAGAAGATAAAGTTCAGTGATATTTCTTTTTTAAGGCATAAGAGTGAATGCACACAGAGAAAGAAAAGCAGCAGATTATTGGACAGACTTCATGTATGGAAGGTGAGACACAACATTGCGGCACTCTTTCAGAAGTGTTCCTTTTAACCCCCGTAAGAAATACAAGCTATTGATAAATGGACTACTCATACTGTGTAATTTTGATATGGTAATAAAAGAACTTTATAGTTACTAGTAGATAGCTTTATTACATCACAGTTTTTTCCAGTCAATTTAACAATGCAGCAGGTGATGGCAGGTTAGTTAAAGCCTCTCACTTCATTTTTCATTTCTCAAAAAGTTGCTGTATTGCAAAGGCTTCAAACTGTTGAGGTACAACCAGTTCTGATCTTTGTTCAAGTTTAAAGAGAAAAGTAAGTGTGACTACTTTGCAAGTCAGCTTACTGAAAGTGCTCAGAATCACTCTTTCAGATTTAATTGTATTGCTTGTATTATTTTGAAGTCAAGCAGTTTAAAGTGCTGTTGTCTATCTGGAACTCACAACAAAGATGTCTGAGTTCATAAATTTGTTAACAGTGCTTTTTATTCTAAACGCGTTTTAAGAACATGTCGATCTGTTTCAATAGATGGCTCCACTACTTCATTTCAACATTGTGGATGTTTTTATTTCCTGAAATGCATACTCAAGGTCTGTGCTTGATTTTTTTACATTGAGAAATCAAACTGAAGCTACATAGTGTTCAAGTTCAGTGAAGATAAATGAAGCCAACTGAGCTTAGTAGTTTGTCATGTTGAACACTGGTTGGTATATACTGCCAATTAGAAACAGTCTGCATTTTCTACCACAACCATAAAGTGTTCCAGCTCTTTAATTAACTTAACTACCAACCTTCTTGCCTTTTAAAACATTAAAAATATCTTCTAGTGACTTGTATACACACTGAAGGAATTCTTCACCGTTCCTAGTTGGGTAAGAGGAAGCATTGCAGCCTATCCAATCATCCTGTACTTGATATCCTAGTCCAAAGCCATCGGGCACTACTGGGCCAAATCCTCCTAATTGCACAGCTGGACTAACCAATGTGCTTGTAGAAATGATGTTGTGATTAAGCCGAGCATAGGCTTGGTCTTGATAGAAATCAGGCAGTGCAATACCTTTGGATAAGGCCAAATAGCGCAACCCAAACAGATGTCGGTCAAATCCCTGACCTGTTGAAATAAAATAACGAGTATTAGAGATAGGACTGGTTTTTGTGGGAAGTAAACTCACTTATTTCAACCTCACATTGCTCTTAAGCCACAAAAGGTCTGCAGACCTCAGTTTCTTCAGTATTAGCAAGAAATATTTTTCATAACCCAGACATTCTGCACTTCTAATGCACTTATTACAATGAGGGCTTGCTGTTGCACTGCTAGCTTCAACCAGGAATCACGATAGTAAACCAAACTCCAGTGTTAACAGACAATGTTAATAATGCATCACGTTATTTGATTAACTAATGATCTGAGCATTTTCAGAATGTTTAAAACAGATAAAGACCTTCCTAACATTTATTAATCTAAAAAGGAAGAAGATTTTGCATCAATAGAGAGAGGCAAATTTTAAACTCTATCAGTTAGTGTTCAGTAGTCTTCTTGAGTTTACTGAAGCAGGTTATACTTCTGGAAAGGTCAATTCAGAAGAAAAATACCAGGAGTAGCACAGCTAAAGAATCAGTTTGATTTGGAAGCTGTTATAGCCTTAATACCCCTGCAGGCATAAGACAGCAACTCTTCAGTCATAAAGCCAAAGTTTTTGGTTGCCCTGGAGAATACAGGACAAAAACTGAAGTATAAAAACCTTTTGGGCACATTAACAATGAACTAGGAGCACAAAGGCATTCTCTCCCAGTTAAGAAACGCATCTCAAAGAACACGCTTTAAGCTGCAGCCTTCTGCTAGTTTTTGTTAAGTTTGCATGAATATAAGGCCTCCATCAAAACTCACAGAATCATAGAATGGCTTGGGTTGGAAGGGACTCCAAGGATCATCAAGTTCCAACCCCCTGCCACAGGCAGGGCCACCAACCTCCATATCAAATACTAGACCAGGCTGCCCAGGGCCCCATCCGACCTGGCCTTCAGTGCCTTCAGGGATGGGGCATCCACAGCCTCTCTGGTGTGAAGTAGATTTTTACAGCAACCTTAAGAAACAGTTCAAAAAGCAGAGGGTTTCGTATAATCCTGCTTACCCATAGCAGCTTCTTTTGTCAACCGACCATGGTACTTTGAGCACTCCACAATCAACTCCTGAAGCTCTTCTGTGCTGTGCTTGGACGGTTCCCTGACAAAAGCCTCCGAACATTTCTTTGTATGGATAGAGGCAGGACGTATAGTTTCTGTGCGTCCGTGTTTGAAAGCTGCAGTACTACAAGATTCATAAGTAGCAACAGTCTGATTGTACTGCCGAAGGAAAGCCATCTGGAAGGCAAGCTGAGCCACAGCATCTGGGCTTACCTTCTTCTGCTTTAGCAGTTCCTTGCCCCCTTCGTGGAACCGAATCATATTAAGAGACAGTCCTTCTACATTGGCATCAAAATTCTGTTTTGCTTTGGTAATTCCTGCTTTTAAGGTATCGTTCAGCTTAAACTCAAGTTTCTGTACTGCTGTGGAAGAGTCTACTGAAGCAGGTTGGGACTGAGGGCTCACAGCTGGTGCTTCGGTACTATCCTTAAAGACTTCATTCTGGAATCTGAGCACAGCCACACCATCGCCCCAGGAATGTTCAAAATTAATTCCTGCAGTGCCATCTTTAGCTATGATAAGATTGAAGGATTTGTCATACCAGCGGTTGGCAGCATCTCCGTGCAACATAGTATGAGACAAGTGCACAAAGTCTTTAATGGGAAAATCATCTAAACTGAGACAAAACACAGCAGAGTCTATTTTTCGAAGAGCTTCCTCATTGCCATTATCCAGCAGATCCTTTCTCAGCAATGCCCACGTATCTCGGTTTTCACTGGAGAGGTAGCCAAGAGGGAAGGCCGAGGCTGGACAGTTATCACTAAGGATGTATTTCAAGTGTGCTTGTATTTCTGAAGGTTTCAGCATATTTCCATCTCGATCAAGAACATCAAATACATAAAAATTCCCCTTTCTCAGTACCAGTAAATGTTTTGCCTTTTCATCTGTATAAAGCTCATCTCTGTTGAGTTTAGGCAGCCGTGTAGAATTGAAAAGTCTGAAATACTGAGACATATCTAGAGGATATGCATTGACCATGTAAGCACCAAACCAAGAGAGTGACGAAGGCACAAATCGGATAATTTTCTTAAAGAGCTGAGTGTCGCTTTTTTCGGGATTGAGGTGAAAAACTTCTGGTTCGAGATAACCAGCCCTGAAGGTCTTCATAAAACGTATAGCAGAAACAGTCATGTTTGTAGCTCGTATGAGCTGATCATTATATTCAGATTTTGGGTCAGGATTAAAAGACATAAATGCATTAAAATTCAAAACAACAGGTTCACGTGCTTTTAAGTACATATCAAACCAGGGACCTGAAAACAGAGAGTTGAGAAACAGTTCAGAACACAAAAGCAGTATTCTGAATCAGACAGATGTTCAGAAAGTCAATATCCTGCCTCAGTGATCATAAATAAATACCTACTGCAGCGCATATGAACAAGAAAAACATAAGCAATAATTCCTCCAAGGATTCTCCCAACCTCCATTTATGAAAAAGAGTACTCCTGGTTACTTGTAAAAACACTGAATTTGGAGCTGTCTATACAAAGATTGTCAATGTTATTTACAATGAGGGAAAATTTCCTTGTTTTCTGTATGTCTCTAACAAATCATAACTTCTTCCTCTTTCTATCCACTGACACTGTCAACACTGAACAGAACTGGCAAAATGATGAGGTTAGAGAGAACCTCAAAGTAATTCTTCCAGGCTGAGAGCAGACTTCAGGAAGAATTACATTTGATACCCACAGGTCTTTTAGACAGTCTCACCTAATTGTGTGGGCTGTTAACATATCAAGAAGCACAAATGTGATACAAATGTTCTGTCTTAGCCATAACCAAAGTAGCCCATCACAGCTCTAAAATGTGGTCATGCCTACACATTAGTCTCTGAGAAACAAAAGTCCAGGAAGCAAAGGCAGGAAGGGTGTTGGTTTTGTTTCTTCATTTGTATATTTTAAGTATTACTATTATTAACAACTTTGAACTCAGTAAGGTTTGGTACTACATGCTGTTTGGAAGCAGACAAAGGAAGCACATGGCCACCAAAGGCAGCTGATGGGCTGTAAGAATGGCAATGGGTTAACTCAAGGATCTAAGTCACAATTATAATTCCTGGTCCTCATCGATTACTCATGACCACATTCCTCACTGTCATATTGCCTTTAAACCTTGGACTTGAAAGATGAAAACGGGGGCAACTATACATACTTTCAGAAACCAAGTAGAATATATATTTTATGAGGCCTAAAAAAAGAACTATAACTAAATAAAAGGAAGATAAATACTCTGTATTTCACTGACACAAAGCAGAAGCACCTTGGTTAACCGTGACAAACACCACAGTCAGAAGCAGTTAAAACTCCACCTACTGTACAAAGGGGATGGATAGCATGAGCTAATAAACTGAACAGCAGCTTATATGAAATACTCTGCTATTCTCTACAGAATTTGTGGTTGCTGCGCAACTTGCAAAGCCAACACCCTAATGAGTAGTCTCAGTAGACAGTGAGGACAAGATGCGAACACCTAATTCCGTAGGTATTTGAGTATTTCCACCTTTGCTGCTACCCATCCATTCAAAACTTTCACAAGCTTATGTCTGAATTTGGAAGTCAGTGGAAGCAAAAATTAGGAAGAACAACCTAAAAGCTATGTATACCTCCCTCTCAATTTGTATTCCTTTATTCTCATCTTTCACTTTCTGTATCTCTCAGTTTCTTTTCCTCTCTCTAAGAACATGAGTTTCTAGTTGTTGGGGTTTTTTGTTTGGTTGGTTTGGTTTTTTTTTGGAGGGCGTTGTTTCAAGTCCAGAGTACTGACCACTTCTGCCTCTATTTTCTGACCTCCGTCACAGTTCAGTTTGCTTGCTAAGTAATTTGAAATCACTTGAAAATCATCACTTTCATTTCCTTAATAGAGCTACCTGTGTAATTAACTTATAATACAGACTATGTCTGTGGTCAATCTCTTCCTTCCATTGTTTTCAACTCCAACAGCACCACTTCTTTCCCCCCCTTTTCAACCGCAGTGAGTATTCTCACTCGACTACTTGAGTATTCAACTTCAGTACTCAACTACTTGAGCATCGCCCATTCAAGAAGGGAAAAAATGTCTTTAGGACTGCAACTCTTGTTTAGCAACATTCCACCATCCTGTAAAATTTTGGTACATTCAAGTTACATGAAGGGCCTTCTTCACTCTACCAGAGGTTCAGAATTTGCCCAAATTAATGTCACAGGCAATATTCACAGCATGTTATTGCAATCTTATGCAATAGAGAGCTTAAGCTTTAGCCCCTCAGCCCCCTCTGCTCTGGGCTGAACAAACCGAGGGACCCCAGCTGCCCCTCATACAGCTTGCCCTTTAGACCTTCACAGCTCTACAGAAGCAGAGTATCCCTTGGTCAACATACCTGTGATGTAACTAGTATGCTTGTTCTGGTTGTCTTGAGCAACTAGTTGCTCATGCAGCTCTCTTCCAATTCCCTTTTCAAACTGATGAGCAAGTTCTTCAGTTTTCCTACAGCAATCAGTAAAAGATTTGAAATGCTGTAACAATTCATATTTCCAGTATGTAACACTCAACTTGGAAGCAACAAATGATACTGCATTATGACCATCTTATTTGTCCATACCTGAACTGGTCGTCATTTAAAAGAGGTTTCTGGGCGTTCAGGTATCTCCTAATTGTATCTTCTAGTTTGGGAACAGGCAGTCTGAAGGAAGGGGAACAGAGACACTTCAGCAGTGGTACAGATGAGGTTTCAGCTTCTTGCACTGTGCTCACAATTTCTCTCCCCTCTTCTCTATCCTTCCTTACACCCCTTATTATCACAATGACTTAGAAGTTTCTTATGCAAGGAGGAGGAAGGGAATAGATAAATATATGTCATCACAGCATAATGCCCTCATGAGAAGCACAATTTGACTGTTGTTACTGCAGTGAAGGGTCTTAATACCTTGCAGACAACACAGCGACACAAACAACTGCAAGGAGCAGCAGCCACGCAGGAGAGAGGTTTAATTTCACAGAACCACCGAATTACAGGATATCTTGAGTTGGAAGGGACCCCTAAGGCCCATCTCTTTGGCAGCCACCTCCTGCCCGTGGCCCCCCCGCTCCCTGCTGGGTGCAGAACATCACCGTTCTCTTCCACGTTTCCCACCAGTATCACTGTAAGCTTCCTCTCTGCCCGAACACGAAACAGATGAGTACCCACAAACAGCCAGCGAGCCCAGCCCGACCGCGGCTGAGCAGCACCACGAGGAAAGACACCTGTCCTCTCCTCTCAGCCCCACCGGCCGCGCCCGACCTCAGCCCGCGTCCCCCGCTGTCCGGAGGAGGCTCCTTCCAGGCCCTGCCTCCCTGAGCACCCCGCGGGGCCGCCGGTCCCGCAGGGCAGCGGCCCGCGGTACCTGGGCAGGCTCTTCTGGTAGTGCATGGTGGGCACGATGCTGCGGTGCAGGAACTCGGCAGCGCCCGCGCTGCTGTACGCCCGCCGCCAACAGCCCAACACGACCCGCCCCACCGTCAGCTGCCGCGCCGCCATGTTGCCCCGTCACCCGCCGCTCCCCTCACGGCTCCTCCCGCTGCCGCCGCCCGGGTCGGGATTGAGGAGCGCCCGCCCCGCGGTGGGGACTCCCCTGAGTGTTCCCTCGGCCGGGCCTCCCGGGCCTTGAGGCGCTCAGAGGGCCGTCTAAAGGGCCAAGAGTGCCGGCAGCGCTCAGCTCGGGAAGCGCTCCTGCTGCACTGCTTCATCTGGAAGCTGCTTGTGTGCATATCGTAGCAGCAGCAAACTTGTCTGCCTTTGTGTCTGCACTGAGACGGCAGTATGGGTTCAGTACTTTCTTGCATAAGCATTAATAAAATTCTACACGATTGTGTTGTTTTGTCAGCACTCCCATTCACCACACAGAATCCATACATTTATCTTCTGCTTTGTGGATGTGTGCATGTGTGCCCATATGTCTTACAGACCATACACTGTTCTATTTGAGCTTCCAGGAGGACTATTTGCTGACCCTTGAGCTCACTGTTGACTCCCCCCTTTGCTGACACATGAGCACATACCGACACACACTGCCTTGCAATATAAAACAAAGCACTGCAAATACCCAAATTTGTTCTGTGGAGTATTTTCCATAAAAATACTGAACAATCTCTGAGTAGCTCAGGCTGTGCAGCAGCATTTCAGTGAGTGCAGCACGGTGAGCAGTCATGGCTCTGTATTTCTGCTCACAAAAACAGCACTGGTACTGAGTGCAGACACGGTGAAGGAAAGGAAAGCAGTCCCCGTGGCTTACTCTGATAATCCTCTGAAAGTAAATTGGCCCTACTCTAATCAACAGAGTGGTGGAAGAAAAAGTGAAATCATTTTGCTTCCAGGATAATAGATGGCAAATACCAGCAGCTTTCCTCCTGTGTTTCAGCGTACCGCTGGTTTCTGATCGATGCGTGGTTCTTACGCTGCACCTCCAGTCTTGTTTTGGTCAGGAAAACAAAAAAATCCAAGCCTGCTTTAATTAATGAAGTCTAGTTTTACCTGGCTTGCCCTGTTGTGATAGTCCAGTTCAAAATGTCACCCACTCTGCCCTGCACAGAAAAACAATGCGGTAACGTTCCTTCTCTCTGTTGGTGTGCATGACTCACACTGCTCCTTTGTAGGGGTGGATGGTCAGACCCCAAACTGGGAAGAGCAGGGAATGCACTCGGAGCATGTCACTTTGTTTTGAAGCGGTCTTGTTTTAGAAATACTACTGCATTCCGTTCTAATTTTCCAGAGCCCCCTAATCTTCTTGCAGGCTCTTAATGATGTAGTCGATAATAGGATTGTCGGTATTAATTTGGAACAATAATGCCAGCTGCTTGCTTGGTGGCGATTGGCAGAGGGGTGACCTTGCAGGTCAGCTAAGCAGAACTGAAGCGCTTTGATCTGATCTATACAGAGCGAGGTCTGTTCCTCTCCAACAAGAGGAGTGAGTGGATTCTCTCTCCATGGGATGCTGATTCCTCTCCAAGGAGCACAGAGGACACCATGGCGGTGGCTCTGGATGCAATCCTCGCTCGGATCAAGGATGTCTGTAAAAGGAATGGATTGCTCATCCTCTCGGTGTTGTCGGTCACCATTGGCTGTCTCCTTGGGTTCTTCCTCAGGACGAGGCGGCTCTCCCAGCAGGTACGTGTGGCACCGCAGAGTGCATCACTGCGGGGAAAATACTTACATAACAGAAGGCACAGCAACTTGTGGAACTACAGGATGGATTTTTCAAGATAAAAAACATGTCTGTGTGCTTGTTCAATTTATGTAATTTGATTTGTTTGTTAATCTACACACTGCTCTTTGGGGCTTTTCACAGTTCTCAGACTGTGTATGGCAGAGGTTCTGGTCTTTAAGACACTAATAAATCCAGCACAGCCCCATTGTAACAATGTGAGT
>PPHD01024687.1:0-12038 GCA_002909625.1 Bambusicola thoracicus
TGCCTTTGAAGGAGCTGTTTGCTTGGGAGAACGTAGGGAATTACAGCTCAGCTGGAGCACTGGCACTTTGCAAGCGGTGATGTCACGGCTGCCTTGGTGTCACCCAACAAAGCTGCCTGTAACCCACGAGCAGGACATAGGAACAGTGCCTGGGCTGCTCCTCTTCCTCCCAGATAGCCCCAATAGATACATTTTGAAGGTACATACCCGTGTCCCTCCAGCTGGAGGTGGCATCTGCACCACACTCAGCTTGCAAAATGAGTTTATGTGTTATTAAACCTGACGTTTCCCCAAACCAGGCCATTTAACAGCCCAATTACTTAATGCAAGTATTACACTTATTAAGATTATAATCCATTATTCCCCTGATTGCAGCCAGACAGGTTGCCATACAGAGCCCAACGCTTCTTCCTGCATCTTCCATACACATCAATTATTTCTCTGGGTTTTATAACACATTTATAGGGTTAGGCTAATAGATGGAAAACAGCTCCAGATTGTCTAAAAGTTGCAGAAATCATTAGGTAATGAATAATCAGAATTACATCTAATGCCTTTAATTAATTTCACTTAGGGGCCTTTTTGATATCCCACTCTTCCTCCCCACTGCTTGGGATTTTTGCCAGTGGCTTCATTAGGTTCAGGTTCCCTTCAGCTTGTCTGTCTCAGGAGTGAGGATGCCATCGAAATGACACCAAGCTGCCATCTACATGGCAGGAAGCTGTTAGCAGCTCGTCATTTAATAGCATCCATGGTCTGCAGACACAGAGCCAAGGTTGGCAGGTTCCCCCACGCTCCAGGAATGCAAGCAGGGGAAAATTAGCCATGTTTAGGTTCTTGTAAAACAAGCATTTACAGAGCTTCAGAAAAATAAATGCGTCCATAAAATGTAAGCATGATAGAAAAAAATAATAGTGGTTGGTTGGGGTTTTTTTTTTCCTAAGCAAACATTTTCCTGCCTGTCTTGCAGCTGAGATATTGCAATTTTATGCTGGTGCATGCGGCCAGAGAATGATGCTGAATAGGAACAGATGGGCAATGTATGCAAATGGCCCTGGCAAAATGGAGAGGGACAGGATCGTGGTCACCCCAGGCATCCCACCGAGGCGGGCATGGGAGTGGTGGGGCACGCAGAGCTCTCCATGCTGATGCATGGATGCAGGAAAAAAGGCTTCTGGGGAGGCTGTGCGCAGAGCTCCCTGGTACTCTAACACCACTGAGCTGCTCCCATGTATAGGAACCCTCCTGGATGACAACCAGAGAAATGCTGGGGCTTACGTGGCTTGCAAAGGTTCTATCAGCACTCCCAAACTATGCCAACTGCAGATTGGAAAGCAGAGCTCCCAGAAAAATGCTCTGAGGCATTAGGATTTGCCCTGACATGAGATCTGAATTAAGAACCATCCCCATGTGACAAGTAAAGCATCATTATCACCTCCTGGAGTACATGGGGTGCTTCCCCAGCTGCCTCTCTGGTGCATCTTTTCCTGGTATAGCAGATCCACGGTGTAACTTCTGGGCTGAAGGAAATGCTCCTAGTTCCCCAGTGCTTCGTTCCACTCAGCAGAGAGATGTCAGTGGCACTGCTAACTCCCACCTAATGCCTTTCTGTTGGAGACAGCAGCACTTCACCCCTGATTTGAAAGGGAACCCGAGTAGGTTCTGTGCTGGCAAAGAGCTGACCCAGAGAAACCTGGATAAAAGCTGAAGGCGGTCTAATCAGTTGGTGGATCTGCATTTAAATCAATCAGACCGTGCCAATTTGCAACTGACCTTCACATGTGTGACACTGGTGTCGGGACTGAGGTGTGCAACACAGAGATCACCCCTATCCAGAAGAAAAAATGTTGTTTGAAGATCTGCCCATTGATTTAGCCATAAAACAGACCACATCTTTAAACTGCATATGAATTGGTGCTTTATTATTCCTTATCTGCTTTGTGTTATGGTTGGTAAATTTGTTTGAGCCAAAATGTTATAAAAATACACTTTAAAGCTCTAATAAAACAGGAGTTAACATTATGCACAGCTTGAAGCCTTGGGAATTGACTGTAAGGAAAGGAAACCTGCTCCAGCTCTCCCTTACAATAAACCCTAGAATTAAGCACAGCCTTGGACTTGTCTGCAGCACAACCTTGAGAACACAAAGGGCAGCTCATAGCACAGGGCAGGGAAACATCTGGCAGGGGGCAGCTGACACTGCCAGGTGAGCGTGGGATGGATACTGTGGACTGGAAGCGTGGGGAAGAGGAGGAGATAAAAACAGACGAAAGTAAGAGTCCCTAATGTTCTTTTAATATGGGAATGGGAGTTCCTGGGCCTTGAGATGTAGCTCCCCGTGGCTTTCATCCATCAGTCCCCACTGCATCCCATATTAATCCCCATTATCACTCTGGTTCATTTTTTTGTCCCTATCCCCACCACTGAATGTCTGGGCTAGAAATTCCCTTCTGTGCAGAATGAAAACATCTTTTTTAGCCTCTAGACAGTTTGTACTTATTTGCTCTCATGCCAAAATTGTCCATTAGCTTAAATAGCACTACTCTTTCTCAGTGTTTACCTCTCTGATGTATTCATATTGAACATTCATCTCCCTGCCTTTGCTGCACCTGGACATGTCTATTTTATGGCTGATACCACAGCAAATGCTTAATGTTCCCCTGTTTTCTTTATTGCTATAATTGCTCTGCAGGTTCAGAATGCATCCACTCATCCTCTGGATGACCATCCATCATTGACCGTCGTCTCCAGCCTTGTCTTATGACACAGCTTGCCAGAAAACCTGGCAGCCCTTCCATGGCCAACAGGATGACCTTGTAGTGCTAGTAGGACAGAGCATGGGAGAGCTCGGCCTTCTGCTCCCAATCCTACAGAAATCCTGGACCAACACTGAGCACTGATTAAGGAATGTTTGAACTTTAAAGCAGTTTCCTATATCAGCCGATGTTGCGTTTCAGCGGCTGAAGCCCCAGGGCCGGATTGAAACATCTGCCACGAGAAATAAAAGGTCACTAAATCTGAACCTTTCACCTCTGTGTCCGGGGAAAAGAGAAAGAACATGTTGAGAGATGCAGTTGCTAAGATGTTCTTAAATTTCTTTTAGCCCCGGGGAAGCTTTGGGGACCTGTGATACACCTAAACAATGGAGATTTATGGGTCACCCGTGTTCTCTGACATAGAAGAGGTTTTGCTGAAACCGATGGATAGGAATTTCATTCACCCCTGCGCCAGGAGAACAGTGTACCTCTGCTGTGATGTGGGAGGACTGCATTCAAAATTAATAAATAACCCTTTTCAGGCAGATTTTCCATACCCTTTTTTGTAACCCAGTGACTTGTAGAGCCACCTGAACCCACACAAAGAAAGAGAAAGCAGCGCAGGTAAAACACTGACAGGAGGGATGGTTTTGCAGCTGCTTTACATGACTTTATTACCGACACAAGGCACCTGGTGATGCTGAACTGCCCTTCTGTATTCACTGCTTTGGCTGCTTGTAGGTTCTTGGTTCCAGGCTGATACTAAAGCAAGCGTAGTATTCTGGCAGCCTGGAGGGAATGATGACCGTCCTGCTGACTGAGCCCCAGCCCCTCTGCACTGCCCTTCTTTGCTGCCAATAACCATTGCAGTCACACGGCTCCAGGCTGTCAGGGCTCCAGGTTCCCATCGCCCGCTCTGACCTTGGGCACTTCCTCAGTTTCCCCCCCAGTAAAACAGAAATAGTGCTTCCATCCTTCCCGGAGCCCTCCGAGACACGAGGCAGAAAAGTATGGCTTAAGTGCACTTACAGCGACAATGGATTATTTATTATTCCCCCAGGAAATTGTTCCTCAGCCTGATACATCTCATTGTTAAAAAGCTATTCTTGATATTCGCTATGATTTTGTTCCTTCCCCAATCCCACTGCATTACTCATAGTAATATTCCTTCTCTTGTTTCCCTTCCCAAGGGAGAAGGATGCGTTTTTAGAGGTGACTTTTTGTGCCTTGTTTTTGTACCCAGCAAAACTTTCCCAAACACAACTGCTGAGCACCTCCAGTGGCCTTGAAGCTCATTTGGTGAAGGCCACTCTGCCCCTCCTGAAAGTAATTAACTGGAGTGATTAGAAAAGAACGCGGCGCTCCATCATCTTCATTTGCTTCTTTCTTTGTTTTGTTTGAATTGAAAAGAAAAAGACCTACCTCAAGGTCCTCCAGTGTGATTTCACATCTTCCTCCTGCTGCTGAAAGGAGGCAAGGGCTACGGGTGAATTGTACAGCTGATTTTTTAATAAAAATATCATTAAGTGTACGCGTTGATGTATTAATTAAATAAACCCTCAACTGCTTCCCTTTCTGTTATCTTTTGTAACACATTTTGCATTCCCATCCCCAGCGGCTGAGTTGCAAATGCCCACCCTGAAAAACTCCATTGAGGAGATCAGCGAGCTGAGCAGACGTTCATTTCCTTCTGGGACATCTCAGTGAAAGAGGGAACAGACATTAACCTGGCCATGACAAGAGCAGAACAAAATTTGCCTTTCAGAGGTGAAGAATGATCCACTAAGAAAGCAATTGTCAGAGTGGGTCAGAAGGACATTTTTCACGCCCTGCCATGCGTGTGATGAAGTTTCTTTTTCTAGCACCTTTCCCAACTTGATCGGCCCCTCAGAGACCTGAGGCTGCAAGTCGTGAGTCTAATCCTGCCAGCAATGGGAATGTTCCCAAGGACGGGAAAATCAGATCCTTCAACACAGCCCAAAGGAGACTTGGGACCCTGCACGTGTTTTCCAGTGGGAGAAGCTCCATTGTGGAGACCACGGGAGATTCGCAGGGAACACTGGCCAGAAACCCACACATCAGTGAGATTGTAGTTGAGATTTGGTCCACGTTTCAGCTCCCATGGGCCACAAGCAAGGCAGCAGAGACAGATGAGGTGTCCACCATCCCTGGATATGTCTGAGAACCATGGAGATGCAGCTCTGGGGAACATGATTAGTGGGCATGGTGGGATGGGTTGGGGTTGGACTTGGTGTTCTTAGTGGCCTTTTCCAACCTTCATGATTCTGTGATTCTATCAGGCTTCTCATCAGACCCAGCTCACAAACACACTCAGAACTCAGAGGAACCCAATGCCATCTTTGTCTCTCTTTTATATTTAGGTGAAATGGCTGTCAAGGACCTACAGCGCCTCGGGCATGACTGAGGTTTTGTGGTGTCAGGTGCTACAGAAGCCCAACCCCTGTGTGGGTGACCACTGTCCCTTCTCATTCTCCCACATGTTCAAACAGAGGCATGGGCTGATGGGTTTGAGACAGAAAGCTGTGTATAAGGACATGGAGAAACTCCTCAGTCCAGATGTTAATTGCTTCTGGGCTGAGTGACACAGCAGCTTATTGATACTGTTTTTCTCCTTTTCCACATGCAGTTGAACAGTGGCAGCCTGTGTTTATTTTAACTGACTGACATGCATGGAAATCCTTTCATTATAGGGAAGAACCGCATCTGAGCAAGTGAGTTTGGAAACAGAGACACGAGGGCAGCATTCCTGCATCATCCAAAGGGCACAGAAGGAAAGGAGTTGGTGCTGGGGAGAAGCCAGGAGGGGACGTGAAGGAGGGGTTAGTGCTCCTCTGAAACAGCAAACAGAATTAAAATGGAAATACAGATGGAGGTTGAAAAGTCAGCTGCTAAATGCTCTGCAAGTGAATGTTGTTAAATATTTAAATTTCACAATCAAGCACATTTTTGTTTCTTAAAAAAAAAAAAAAAAAACAATAGAGAAAGAAAGAAATGCCCAGGAGGACTCTGCAGCTGAGTCATTAAGCAGGGTAATGACATTTCCACCTCTCCCCTCTATAAATAATTAGGAGTTATGTGCAATGGAGGAATAGTACTGGGGTTGTGCAGGTATGGGACAGACTGGCCTAGACCACCAGGCTCCGTGTCATCCCCCACAGCTCAAACCAGGGCACCAAGCTCAGGGACGTTGTAACTGCCAGGAAAGGGGTTCCACTTCCACCAGTATTCCCCAGGAGCTACCAAGGAGATGTTAGCTGTGCCAGGCTGCTGGGGGGTGATGGGGACGCACCTGCCAGCATGGCTTTCCGCTCTCACAATGGTCGTTGCTCATCTCAGCTGAGAATGGAGCTACGAAAACATATAAAAATGATTTAATCTTATATCTTGTTTCAATATTTTCAATGAAAACAAAGCGCCGGGGGCTGACCTGAAATTTGTTTTCTCGTTTTATTTTCTCACCATTCCCCAGTGGAGCCTTCAGCAGAGCCAACAGGATCCGGCAGGCACAGCCGAGGAGCTGTTTTCTCCACGCAGCTTGACTGTTAACTTGAAATGGTTGTTCTGAGGTGCTATGAAAGGCCCCTCATTTTCAGTATTCAGAAGTTTCCACAAACACCACGCCACTTCCAAGCCTTTTGAAGCAAAGCTCAGCTTTGCAGAACTGAGCTGGAGCCGATCTCCTCCATCAGCACTCACCCGCTGCAGCTGTTAAGGAGAGCTGTGCCTTCTCCCACCTCCAACAAAAGCCACAGCGACATCAGTATGAGCAAACACTAAAATGAGATTGCTCATAAACGGTGAATTCCTCAACACAGACCCCATTCAAATCATCATTTAAATGCGTATTTCCAAACTTATCTCCTGCCAAAAAATAAATGCATTTAAACAGTCCTGAGCCGTGTGTGCTATAACACCTTATTTGCCCATTCTAATGGGCCTGGAAAGGAGATAAAACTCTCAGAGAGCATTCCAAATTTCTCTTCCGTGCTGATATTTACAAAGATCTGAATCAAAGGAGGGAGAAAGAGTAGAAAAGCGGTTTCTGCTTTGAAGCTTTGAACACTTAGGGTTAGATCAGATAAAGGCCATGAGCAGGGGGGTGGATAGCAACTCTGGACTTTCATCTCCCAATCCTACCTAAGTGCTGCTGAACCCTAGAAGTGCCTGAGCTCTGAATCACACTGTTTGACATGAAGGTATTTTAAGCATGGATTTATGTCCAGAAGTTTGGCTCTAGCCTCTCTGCTAACTTTCACCCGTGGTTTTAGGGACACAGGTGGTCACCATGCAATGCAAAGCCAGTGAAGGCAAATCGCTCGTTGAGGGTTTTGCATAGCAAGCTCCATGAGGGTTTTGCATGGCAAGATCTATATCCATGGCTTTGGAAGTCCTGAATTTTGGGACTGTCTTTTGAAAACCCTGCTCTGTGTCCTTCTGGTAATAAAGCTTTCTTAAAGCAGGCTTGTGCCTCGAGACACCAACTGGAAGGGGGGCTGGAAGGAGGAAGCAGGGCTGGGAGACCCCATCCTGCTGGTTCTGAATCACTCACAGAGCCCAATTCTCTATTCCTCCCATTTCCTCATAATTTGTTGGGAGCTCAGTGAGCAAAACTACAAAGAGCATCCTTCTGCCCTGCAGGGAGAACAGCTGGCCGGGCTGTGCACGCATCTCCTCTCTCTTGTACATGGGAAACGCTCCCTTCCTCTCTGACTACACTTCAGGACAGTTCTGTGCATTAACATTATTATTCATGCATGATCCAGAAAATGTTATCTACAGAATAACCGTCTGCATTTAATAAAATTTTCAAAGCTACACTGGTACACCGTTCACATTATTTTGTTCTGAGTGACAGATTAGCAGTGCAGAGGGAACACTCGGTTCCTCCGCTCATCAACACAAAATAAAACCAGGGTGTTTTGCAGGGATCTGGTGGCGCATCAATGAATTTGTTCCAATCTCTTGAGCACGTCTCCCACAGGCAGTATTTTATTTTCCACATAGAAGCAACCTCTCTCTTTGGAGATGAGCAGGCCAGCAGTGTAACTGAGCTATCCTGCTTACGACAAGAGAAAACTGCCCGGAGGTGTTACACGCTCTCAGTGCAGTAATCAATACGGCAGTGATGACGCAACATGGATGGCCAAGGACTGCACATAGGGATGGGTGCACAACCAGTGCCAACACTCAGCATCAGAGGAGGGATTCAGGGGGAGTCTGTCACACTGCAGGTATATTCGTGTTCAACTAATTTTATCCCTTTATTTATCTCTTCTATGATCTTATGGTCCCTTCCAACCCCTATGGTTCTGTGATTATGTGATCATAGACTGCCTTGGGTTGGAAGGGACCTTAAAGATCATCAAGTCCAGGCTGCTGAAAAAAACATGAGACACAGCACAAATTCATGTCCCATTTACTGTCCATTGGCATACCCTCAGGTGTTATTTAACGCTTTGATATCTGCTCATTTTCTCAGTCCCGGCTCAGTCTGACCCCGTGCATCTCTCAGGAAGAATCCATCCCATCTGCTGGAGCTGGTGGGCTCAGAGCCAGGGAAGTGTCTGTGATCTCATTGCTGTAACAATGCCTCCTTTGTCAGTGCTTTTTAAGGGAAAAGCTGTTAAACGAACTCTAATATTGCATGCCATGGGGGAAAGTTTAGAAACACGGCATAATTAGGAGTAGGAAAAGCTTTCTGGTTTCCCTTACATTAGGGATTTGCCACAGCTAGTTTCCCCTGAACCACAGAAATTTACTTCCTGGCACTGAGTGAATGGGAGGAAAAACTTTCCGCAATGAGGCACACATGTGACAGCCCAGGGCTCATAAACAACAATTGTTACAGGATAAACCTATTTCCAGGGTCTGCAAAATCCTCCCCCCAGCTGGCAGAGCCCTGATTTTCCACGTTGCTATTCAGACCTTCAGCAAGCTCCTTGGTGTGTTTGTTGTGTTAAAGACCTATCAGTGACGACGCAGCAATACAGAAGGTGGGGATAGGAGACCTCTGCAAAATAATGACAGATCTGCTTGGAAAAATTACTTCATGGGATGCATTTGGGCTGTCTGCATCTGCATCATGTTCGTTGGCCTTGAAAGCAGCATCAGCTGCAGCTCCCTGGGAGCAGGTGGGTGGGTATATAAGGGGATGGAAAGGGGCTGTAGGAGGTTTGCAGGTGGTAACTGGGTGGAGCTGAGGGATTTCATGCTGCTGGCCTAAGGAACAGAGTCAGCTCTTGTGTGTGAACTGGGAGGAAACGTGAAGAGGATGAAAGGTCTGTACAGGAAAAGCCAGGTTGGTGTGGCACCTCTGTGGCTGGCAGTGTGGGTGACGACGTGTGGGTAAAAACTGCCCTGAGTGGGGGTCTGGCTCTGTGGAACACCAGGGTGGAGAGGAGGGGGACTGCAACCCTGAGTGACCTTGATGTGGGTCCTCCCTTCTGCAGTCATAAGGAAAGATTTGCTGCAATGGTTTGGGATTTATAAGCAAGGATTGCTGATGGTCTGTATACAGGCTTGGAGCTGGGAAGATTCTGCTCACCCAGGGTCCCAACAACCATACTAAACAAAAATCTGAGTACTTTGCATCTGCAGTGCTCTGAGTGCCACTCTCTGGTGGTGCACACTTCCCTGGCAAAATGGGTCCTTGCAAATCCCACCCAAAACATTTCAGTGCGTGTATGTGGCTTAGCTTTCAAGCAATGGTATCTCAGCAGCTCTAAAAAAAACTTCGGATTTATGGGAGCCTTCCACAAACCTGGGTAGATTGTGATTGTAACATACCCAAGTACAGCTGTACTACTGAGCAGGGATGCTGGAGCTGGCCAAAGAGGGCAATGCTTACCTGGCTTGCATTTGTGTAAACACTCTCTATCTCTTTCCATAGCTTATTTCTATCTCTTTGCCTTTGGAAACTGAGTGCCTTTGCAAGCAGATCCTGCTTACCTTTCTCTGAATGTATTTTCTTGACTTGCAGACTTCACAAATGCAAGAAGCTTACATTTTTAAGCATTTGCAACCAGTTTCCCTTCCATCTGCCAGCAACTTGGAGCCAGATGTAACTGGCTCAAAGAGACTGGAGTGTATTTTTCTGTTCAATATTTGAAAAATGGTTTTGTTCAGGTTGCTGATGGCTCTTTGAGCAGAGTAAATATTTGATGGTGGCTAGTGCTGTGAAAACACGTGCTGGGCTTTAGTTGTGAAAACATAATTTTATTAAAAGCATGCAAGCTATTAGTGTATTAACTGCATGCTGGAGGTGTATTTGGTAATGGTCAGAAAAGCCAATGGCAGAAGTAAGAATAGCAGTTTGTAGAGACCTGGGCTGCCTGGCAATTACTATGAATCTTCCATGTTGGATGCCAAGGGCCATTGCCAGTTGCCTGCACACCAGGAGCTCTGTTTGCTGGCTCCAGCAGCTCCTCGTTCATCATCTCCTGCAGATGCTGTCCCTGCAGAGGGTCTGATGCTCTCTGCCCCCCCGGGCACCAGCGCTCACACAGCTTCAGCATGCACCCTGTGGTGGGCACTGAGAAAGCAAGTTTCCATTAGCAGGTTATTACATTGGTGCCCTGAGCCCAAAACAATCTGAGGAGGCTGATCTGGGACTGCTGGCAAGACGTGGAGTGGTGCAGCATTCCTGCGGTGAGGCTCATACATCTCTAATGCCTTTCCCAGCCTCTCTGCAGTCCCATCTGTCTCGAGGTGGCTGTGCCAAGACCCTATGGCTATGGCCACCCACGCCTGCAAACAGCCAAGCAAATGCAGTGCCGATGCTCCTTCCCTCCCTTCAGGGTCTGGGAAAGCCCTTCTGGCTATTGCACAGGGACTAGTCGGAGGCTGTGAATATGGTGCTCTGCCCTTAAAAGTGGAATTGCTCTCACACAGAGGTGTGGAGCTCCATTCTGAATGCCTCCTCTGTAATACATTAGACAGGCTGTCCTTCTCACAGGTTTTATGCTTCTAAGTTGTTCTTAGGATTCCTATGTCTCCTTGTGATGCTCCCTAATTTGGGAACACTGTACTGCAAGTGAAGATGGTTAGGCTGATATCTTGGGCACCCTTTAGTTCAATTATTATGATACAATCTGGAAAACACTGAGCAATCCATCCTTTCTCCTCTCTGAACAATCTTATTGCTCCACAAGTCTTTCTCCTTTACAACTTCAGAACCATTCACTGCAGCTAGGGCTTAATACTGCATTAAATGAAGTTCAGAGGTGGAGAAAATGCTAAATGAAGCCTAATCCTTTCCTAGCATATATAAATATTTCTAAGTAGCTCAGTATTTGCAGCAAATTGCTTCCCTGGAGACACTCTCCTGGACCATAACTACATATACATTTCAAAGCCTTTAATATTGACCGAGCACTGGAAGAGGAAACTGATAATGAGCTGGGGAATATCACGACACTGAGACTGAACCTGCATGGATGCTGCTAGCGTGAGCCTCTCTAGCCACTGGCCCAGATTCATAGTATAAGAAGAAATCCATGGTGTATCATAATGAAGGTGCCTGGTGTGGCTCACTGCAGGGCACTGTGACTCTGGCACCTGCCTTTGTATCATTTGGCTGGAGTGTATGGAACGTGACCACTGGGGCTGCTTGGACTGATCTAACATGATAGATTGCCTGAGGGTGAGATGGGAGAAAATCGCTTACAAAAGCTTTTTTGGTATCTTTGTAATGTGTTCTGCTCTAATGGTTACAGCAGCTGCTTACTTGGAGTGTTATTTCCACGTGAAATGGGGACAGTGCTGCTTAGCCCAGGAGCAGGTTTGCTCCTCAGCAGAGAGAACTTTGTTAACCTCTGCTTAAATCCTCTCTCAAGCTGTTTTGCTCTGGAAAGCAGCAGTGTTTTGCAGTGGTAGAAGGACTGGTGACATGGATCATGCTGCTGGAGGAGGGTGGGCTGCTTCCCAGGGCACAGGGATCAGAGCCACACATCCTGTGGGTGGGAAAGGAGCAGCTGCAGGAGGATGGGATGGGGATCTTGGTAATGAGCAGCCCTACACAAGGAGAGCTAATGATGCTTCAGAGATTGGTGCGTGCTGAACCGAGGTTGAACCAGAAGAATTGTTCTCAGGAAGGCTTTGTCTGCAAAGTGACAGCAGCTGGAGTCACTCACAGCCCCCCTGAGGAAGGGGGATCCAGTATGTCTAACACTGAGCTGTGAAACGCTGACTGTGTGACTGTGCTTTCTTTTCTTCTGGGGCTGCCTCTGACACTTGCTGTCAGGATGCATGAGGGTTTCCACG
>PPHD01024688.1:0-12038 GCA_002909625.1 Bambusicola thoracicus
TGGGATGAGGACCATGAAAGCCAATAATTCCATTATTATAGGAACCTGTTCACACTTGCCTGAAGTTGAGCATGGTGCAGAGGCATACTGAAACATACACAGTGTAAATGAGGCTTTGGCCAGCATGCATTATTGGCTTAAAAATTACTTTTGTGAACCAGAGCCTATGAGAAGATGTTGGAGGATAACAAATTTGGGCTCCTCCACACACACTGAAATGCCTTTCAAATACAAAATACGAAGTCTAGTTTTGATTTGTCTCAGTCTTGGAAGAATTAAATGCTATGTTCAGTTTTGTCGATATTTATGAGAAACAGTTCCATAGAATCTAAGCATTTTAACCCAAAGCTGAGACATCCCTCTATCAATATTCAAAGTAGCCATTGGACTGTGTCCTTTAGACAGAATACAACTCCTCCAAGAGTATTTAAGTGTCATATTCTGTCCTTAGTTCATCTGCAGTGCTCTATTTAGCAGAAGTCAATGCAGTTCATCCTAACAGCATCAAAAGGACTGAGATATTAAGCAATATACTATTTAAACCCATGGTGAAGCAATTAGCTCCTGTTATAGTTCCATTGGCATATATTTAGTATGCATATAATAACCAGAAATAATGATACAGAAATGCATTCTTACATGACAATCCTGATGTCCACATCCATTAATGGGATACAACAGCACACCACAGACAGGTTAACTGAAACAACTTTAAGTGACAGGCTTGACATCAGGCTGAGAATAGACTTAGAAATAGATTGGAACTTCCTAGACTTCAAATCCAACCACTCCCATTCTGTTAGTTATAAACAAAAAAGATTAAGATTTCCTTCCTATTTTTATAATTACTCACACAATTTCCTTACTGTTAAATAGAAAATGTACACATCCCTTGTGTTATCACTCACTCTTACAAATAGACCAGCCTGGCTGTCTAGCAAAAAACTGCACTGTGGAAGACTGTGTTCCCCAGCACTATAGCAGAATGATAAGAGAAAGCAGCAAGTATGTCCTAATCACTGCTGGAAAACATTTCTGTTCAATTCAACAGTTTGCTTTTTTTACTTTTTATTTGATGTCATTTTATTTTAAATATTGTACTCTTTACATGGTGTTCCAATTAAAATAAAAGTTTAATTGATTTAGGAAGCAGTGGGAATGGCGGGGCTTCAGGTCAGGTCAGTTGCTTACTACTTTTTTCTGAGTGACACTAATTGGTACGTTTGCCTGAGAATTTTAAAGGCAGTAAGCTTGGGGAATATTTGCACAGTTAGTTTGGTTTATGTATATCCTTGTTTATTAGATTTTTCTAAGGAATCAACATGCATATCCTGATTTTCTGCTGACAAGCTTTAAATCCTCTAAAACCCTAGGAAGTACTTAGTTTCTACCATTTAATTGCTACCTTTTATTTGATGTGATAGGGCTTTGTGATGATCACATGAAATCTGATATGTAAGCGTTCAGAAGGATGGAACACTTTCTTTTACCCGTTTTCACCTGAGGGATAACAGCTGAGTTTCACCATGTACAAAAAAAAAAAAGAAAAAAAGGAAATTAAAACTCTAGCTCCTTGTAAAGGTGGCCTTAAATTTCTCAACAGCCAAATGATACATGGCTTTATTTTTCCTGAAGAAGTCATAAAAACTTTCTAGTGTTAAATAAATCAGGACTCAAGAACTATAAAATATACTTGAAAAATATGGTGCATTTCAACCTCGGAAGGCCTAAGGAAGGATCTCTGTTATTCATGCTACTTGTAAGCTCTGCATTCCTTCCAATTCTTTATATGGAAAGCTTAATGGCCATGGATTATTTGCCTCATTGGTTATGGTGCTAGGAAATAAAACAATGGGAAATATTCATTGTAATACTTTCTCATATTGAACCTGCAGTTGGTTGAAGTATTAAAACAAGCTGCAAGGAAAATTAAACCTCTGAATGAAATGGCAGGTGTGGCAGGTGTATTTATGAATGCAAAAGACAAACTAAAGAATTTACTTCTCATGGTTTGCAGCAGTTATTCTGTAAGGGCTGTTTGCTTTGGGCTTACCCATCTCTCTACCCAGCAGCTTTTCATTCCTTCCCATTACTAGGTGGCAGTCTAATAACAGAAACCGGGGGCACATGAGCAAAAAAGGGAAGACTCAGACAACTGGAAATAGAACTCATTATCAGAAACTGTATTTTAAGAAGAATGTTGCTGTGTTCCATACTATATTTTCTGATGTGCAATTACAATATATGTTTTACTACTAAAATTACCGTTTCATGATTAGATTAACTTCTGTCCATCCATGCAGCAGTTTGTGTTGGCAAATTTGAAGGCAATAATAATTTGAAAATTCAATACACACTAAAGGCTCAGGAAAAAAAAAAAAAGGGGAAAAAAAGCTGTGTTTTAGGCCTATTATGCTGAAAATTTAGCTTTAATGTTTGACAGTTAGCAGTTAGATTATGTGTGACTGCATATAGGCAAAAATTAATTGGTAAGCCTTGATTTGGAAACACCTGAAACAACGTCCCAGGTGGGTTTCTTCTATTACACTCTTAGTATCTTATGAAAGCAGAGAGACGAGGCCGTGTGGGAGTAGGTGCATCACCCCCCTTTCAGGTACATGTGGTGGAAATGTAATTTCCCACTGGCTTATCTGAGTAGCAAATTGTGGGAAGTACTGCACTCTGACTGGTATCAATGACAAGTAGTTAAGCAAGGCAGTCACATCTCTACCACATGCATCTGTCCCAAAGAGAAGGTAAAATACTATCATCTGGTGTTTGCTAGATGTGTGGACAAGATTTGGGAAAAAAAAAACAAACATGAGTGAACCCTTACTGCTAAATTAATACTCAAGTTGAGTATGAGTTCAAATTGAAAACAGTGAAGTGAGTCCCAACACCATTTCATTGTCAGCTTCTGCGTGGAAGGATTCTATCTCGATATATATTCCTCAGTTTAATACAGTCAGATATTTGAAATGGAGTAACTTCTCTGACTCTAAAGAGTCATCTTACCAGCATTATATGAGTTTTACTTACTTCACAGTCAAGTGAAGTCACAGGCAAAACTCAGGACAGTGCTTGTTTTGTCTTATTTCCTGAGAGCAATAGAAATGAAGCTCTGATCCTTTGAAATAGGAAACAAATTTTAAAGACAAAACTATTGAATGTACCCTGGAAAACTGTCACTGGCACTGCTACATTGCTAAAAATACTCCTGCCACCTACCCAGGCTTCAAAGTGATGCATATGGTCATTTTTATTCATATCTGCAGTTTGTCTAAGGAGACCTTTACCTTGTTCCAATAAAAATCAGTGTAAAGCTGCATCTCATCTGCCCATAAAAGAATTACAACCCAGCCATCTCACCACCTTAGACTCTATACCTTCCCTTTCAAAATGAAGAAGGTGAAAGAATAAACTGCCCTGCAAGTCAAAATGAAGCGTGTTTAACAAAGTCAGTTGTGTTTGAAGCTTCTGGAAAGGAGAAGAGAGGAATTTCTCAAGAATAGTGCACGTGTCTTCTCATGGCCTGCAAGACCTTTACTCAGAATTAATCGGCCACTTGTAGACTTGAAAATGGGGCAGGTTTTCATACAGAAAGGAAAAATCAACTAACTGTCACTAAGATAAATGAAGCTAGAGCAGATTCTGAGCAGTAATCAGCCACAGTCCTGGGCTGACAAAGAGTACAAGAATATCAGAAGTCCACACTCGGAAACAGTTGACTTGTTACCGCTTTTTGGGCATCTCTGCAAAGGCAGCTTATACAATAGCCATTAACCAGCAAGAATTTAAAATCAGAATCTTGGGCGGTATCTCATACAGCCTGATAGGAAGTAAGGAAAGCACACTAGTTTGTATCAGGGTGAGATGCAGCTCCCCTTTCCCCATCTTCAGGAGCAGCTATTCCTTCAGGATGCACAACCAGCCTGCAGGGCCAGCAGATCCAGCATTCAGACTGCGAGGACAAGAGCAGGCACTTGGCAGCAAGCTGCTTTTATCCATTTCAAGCACTGGGGTTTATTTATGACAACCATAGAAAATGAACTCTTTAAAAACTAGTCCACTGTGACAGAAAATTTTACATCTGTTTAATTACTTCCTTCAGTCTTTCTACAGTAGTGGAGGCTCTCTTTTTTTGCGTGTACTATGTAGAGTAAGTAACAAAGCCAAGCCTAAACCCTAAATAGAGAAAATTAAAATACAGAATTTGCAAGAAACATTTGCAACATTTTGACAAAAGCAATATCAAAGCATCATCTGAAACAGTTCAGAAGCATTAATTTAATAATACATTATTTTACTGTGAATAAAAGTAACAATTGCTCATGGTTTAGATGGATGATCATGGTTTGCTATACAGAATCAATAGGGACCATTCCGCATGTTTTATACTAATGCTTAACTAAACACTTTAACTTAGGCTTTCAGTCACTGCATATGAAAGCTGCATTAGATACAGCTGGACATTAACAGTTTTCAGACAAATATTCACCAACATACTTTATTTTTAAATTATGTCCCCATGCCTCGTGCTTTCCTTCTGTCAATGAGGCATGGCAGCAATTCAAGAATACTGCTTTAGGTCAGCACTGAACTGAATGTGCATCACTCAGTAAAACTGATAAAGAATGCCATTGAAAATACAGTACCTTAAACCATGGTTAGTACATTCGATGTCTGTCTCATTAATAACACAGCAAAAACGCTTCAGGGATGTTACAGCAGTTAGAATTGATGACTACATCCTTTTTTAGATCTAAGGATGGCAGGAAAGTGCCATCAGAGATCTAGGAAGAACGATATGGATTTAGCCTTGCTCACTTCTTCAGGAAGATAAGGTTATTTCTTTCCCAACACTTTTATATTTCGTTTTTAAAATAAATTAATATTTTTAAAGGCCAACCCTGTGGTTTCATTTTTCACTTTGACAGCTCCTGAAACACAGATAGTTTCTGTACCACATGGAATATTTCCCTTGTTTTAGTTTAGCCTTCTTTTGTTCTAGTGGCTTACAACAAACCAGTGACCTTTTAAATGACCCTGTAAAAACACAGGATCAGGAAATAAAGCTATCCCAGCTAGACATTTAGTCAGGAACACCATCCTCTAATATCTTAAGGAAGCTGCTTTTTTACTCTTTTTTTCTTCCTCTGAGGCAATTCCTTTTAATCTGTCCTAGCAAGAGGTTTAACAGCTTAGGATCCTTTTGGAGAACCCTGCTGAAATTTCTAATAGTGAAAATATTTCGCAATTAAGTTCAAAGGTTTCCCCTAAATCCTTTCATTCATCAATTTCTCCTATTTGGACTTTATTCCTGAATATTTTCCTATTCCAGAAAGACACAACAAACACTGAGATTTAAGTGAAACTGAGATCAGCTGAATCTGGCACAATCGGGACATACAGACTCTGTAGATGTACCGTTCATATGGATCCTGTTAGGGTATTCATATTGGCACCTCATCCCAAAGAAAACAAGCATCCTTATGCATCAGCCCACAGAAATCTGAAAACACTGCCTAGATAATAGCTTTGATATTTTGAAAAGTGTATTATTTTATTTGTTGTAGAAAAGAATATCTTGTTCTCCTTTTATCAGTGAGCATGTACTTCTAAAAGTCTTTTGGCCTTCCAACTGCCTGCATGACCCTTCTGTGCCCAGAAATTTTAGGCATTGATGAGAGATAACACAATCATGTTAAGGTATTGAACCTCCACTTGTTTCCCTAGAGCTGAGGGTAAGGCTTCTGCTTCACAAAAAATGAAGAACTTGTCTATAAGCAACTAGTCTATAGAACGCACATAAAAGAATAAAGGTGGCAGAATTGTCCAGTACTTATATTAAAGCATTAGCACAAGTATGATTACTATGCAGAATATACACTTCCTTGCTCTACAGATTTGCATTAAGCAGTGTAATTTTGATTTTATATTAATTACTAAATTATAATATGTGGTCTAATAAACATTCATTAAAATTTCATCTTTTAAAATAATGCTGTAAATATTAACTCATCCCAAGGTTACTTTGTTTTATATAAACCTATGCTCTTTAAAATATTTTTGTATAACATTTCAGCCAAGAGAGACTGGAAAAGGCTCCTGTATGTAACCAATGGTTCTCGGAGTGATGTATTTTTTGAGAAACTAACACCATATGTGCTCTAACAGCATACACTATAATGGCATTGGACACCGGATTATTTGTCTGTGCTGTTTTGTAGACACTGAGAACATGAGGTGAATGAAAAATCTGACTGTAAAGTACCAAAGTGATGGAGCATAAGACAGTAAAAGAAAACTTTTCGTCAAATTGCTTGACTAGGGATGTCTTTTCCTACAGACATTTTACGCTGTATGATGTAGCTATAACAAGAGAATATATTATATTGTGTCTTCATTAGAGATTTAAACAAGCTATAGCAACACAAAGTATAGCAAAGACGTGATCAGCAGAGCTCAGTGGGTGATTTATTATCATCTTGAAGAAAAGCAGAATTGGACTTGACATTGCAAACTTTGATTCACCTGCATCAGGACAACCGTGTGCACTAATTTTGACATTAAGTAACACTAAGAATATAAATTAGCAGTGGAACATTATTTTTCAACTGTTTCAATTTACTCTGTAGCAAAAGGCATGTCATGACAAGATGGAAATTAATAAAAAGTTATAAGAAATATCAGGCCACTAACTTATGTATCAACTCCAAAGTAATTCAGTTGAGTTCCACAGCTGAAGGGATAGAATTTGATACTGCCAGATTAAACAGAAAACACAAATCAGTTTGTGTAAGATGCAACACTGAAAAATGTACGTAGCAGCAGGAGAAAGAAAGCAGCACAAAGTATTTACATGTTTCCTCAGGTCACAGAACAAACCTGTGGGGATGTCAGCAGATGATTCTAGTACCCTAATTCCCAGGACAAAGACATAATTGCAGATCTATCCGCCTTAGAATAGCTTCTCATTCCTAACACAAAACAATTGTCAATTTACAATGACATTCAGTCCTGTACACTGCCCTATATGAGGACTAAAGCAAGACATGAATATTGGCAGCTTAGCTCTATACTTTAAAACAGAAGGATGAGGAGGAAAAGAGCTTTAAAGGGATCATTTGATTTGGCGAACGTACAGCTTGGTATTAACTTGAGACTACAGCCAAAGAGAAGACGGAAATGTCTCTTTCAGCAGTGGGCACCTTTCCAACTGTTGCTGAGCATCACAAGGTCAAACACAGAATTGTCATACAGGTAACAGGCAGGATCAGCAGGGCAGGCTGACATAGTACATTGATGTTGAAAATCATTTGAAACATGTCTGTAACATCACAACTTTAACACAGAGAAGTAAATAAATCAAATAGGATTGCCCCTCTCAGGGACTGACTGTGCAGCTAACCTGGGATATCTGCCCATCACCATCAAAGTACAATAGAAATTTCCACGGATTTCCTTTTTATTCTGCCTTCAGAAACACTTGTGTAATGATGGGTTAATTGGTTTAAGCTACTAACAAACTTTCTGACAAGCAGGTCTCATATTTTGGCACTAGCAATAAGCGAACAGGCAGCTCCAGATACACAAGGCAGTTTCTGAGCCTAGAGCTGACTGAAGAATCAATCTGCCTCTCCTCCTTTCTGGCACAGGCTGGATGATCTTCCCCAGCTCATGCAAAGCTCGCTGACTGCTTTGTAGTGCATCTGTTTTTAAAGATCCTAAACTTTGGCACCACCAGCTACCACTAGGCAATGAGTAACAGACACTCTGTTTTCTTCTTGGGAGGAAAAACATATCTGTATAAAAGCCAAGCATTGAGAGTTAAAGGGATTCACAAAATAGATTGAATTGTAAATGAAAATATCAAACTTAAGACCTTCATCCTTCAAAAACAGTATTCCTTCTCATATCCTTACCTTTGAATTTCAAAACATCGCCACCTCATTCCATCAATCTCTTCCTTCTATTTTCTTGCCTTCTACCTGAACTCAGGATCAGCTGTCACTCTCCTCTGACAACAAATTCTTTTGTTTTATTTTCCCTTTAATTTATTCACTTTTAAAAAGGGCACAATAAACAATAACGGCCATCTAAAGACCAAACCTAAGGGTAATGAAATTTCAGTCACTAGCAAGGCATACTGCAGTCCATCACTGACCAATGATGAAAGACTGTTTAAACATGATAAGCCTCTTGTTAGGACTTAAAGTTAAGATTAAATAAATATAATGGCTGCTTCATTTAGGCCATTTAGTCTATTTTAAATTACATGAGAAATAAATTAAACATTTCATGGCCTAAGCTATCGTGAATTCCCTAGCACTAAACAAAACGATGCACACCTCACTCTACAAACACTGCCCTTAATCCAGTACTCAGGTTATTCCATGTTTACCATTAAATTTAAAGGAAATAGGGACAGATTGAGTTTCAGTGACACCCAAATACAGGTAAAACACGGTCACCAGCAGGTGCACAGTGTAGCTAGTAGCTTCCATACCACCTTTTGAGCCACCGTTACGAAATGATGATCTTGTCATATAGAACCTCAGTTATAAACACTTTCCAGCAGAACCAGACATCAAACAAACCCTGAACTGCACTGGCTGTGCAGCCTTCAAGGCAGAATCTGACACTGATTATCGATCCTGGTCTGAATGCTGTTTCTGTCCCTAAGGGCACTGTTGCTGTTTTTGGAAAGAACTGTTTTTCTGCTCTGTGACCAAGCAAAGAGTCCGATTCACCAAATCACCCTGGGACACATCTAACTTGACAACAGAGCCCAGCACAAAAAGTGGTCCCAGAGTGTGTTATGTGGCAAAGGGCAGCAAAAGATGCTTGATTGGTATCCTGTAAGGACTAAGGTTGTTAATAGAGCCCTCCATTGGAACTAATCAGCTCTGTCTGCCAGCAGAGCTAATTAGTTCACCAACGAGCTGATGCACCTACACCATTTCCAGTCCCAGCATTAACTTGCTCATTACTAGCTCAAAGCTGCATGAAACTTCAGCTGAATCTCTACTACTACTAAGTTGGCTATTCAGTTCGACTGTAATTGTCAACACACAGAAATTCAGCTTTTTTTTCCTTTTGTCTCTAGTGCCTTAAACACTTTGCCTTCTGTAAAGCAACGAGGCCAACACTGAACAAGTTGATTTAAGTGGACAAAAATGTACTTGAGAAAACTAAAAGCAGCACTGCTAACAGCTTCTCAAAATCCTGCAGACAACCAGAGGCTAGGAGTCCGTCTCCTGAGGCTACTGTATAATGCAATCTTATCTCAGGCTGTCCTGCCTTACTAAACTTCCTAGCAGAAGTCAGCTTCAGGTTGCTGCTTTAGATCATTTACTGAACACAATTCCCACCCTGCCACTGCTCCTGTTGAATCCATGACTCAATTAGGGAATACAGCTTACTGTGGCTGGTGTCCCTGTGACCCCAAAGCTAGGTGGTGCCTAATGGCAGGGGCTGTTAGTCACCTTGTGGATTTGGAATTTCTTGTCAGTAAAAGTCAGCTGCTGCAATATGTTTGAAGGAAATAAAACCATTATTTAATAAACAGGAAAAGAGGTGGAAAAGTAGGAAAAACATTGAAATTTTTCCATGCCCCTAGCAGATACCCATTATCATCTTTATTCTCACCAGGCTACTTAAATAGAGCAAAAAATGAGATTCCTTTTAATACAGCTTGTGTCTGGAAAGCCTGCTGGCTGTAAGGATTAGAAGAGTGATGTGAATGTCCACAAATACGCAGGGCATGTAGAGCTTGGGAGAAACTACAAAACTGCCATGAAAAGAAGAGTGGTCAAAGCAGAAGTACCTTTGCTCCTTCTCTGGTTTATCCTCCTCTCACTTAGAAGAAGAGACCAAGATAAAAGCTAATCTTTCCTTTGTTTCTACAAGAACAAGACTTAGGACTAATGGAAAACAGTCAGGTGGACCACTTAAAAAATGAGAAAAAAGATGAAAAATACATAACACAGACATTACATAGGGTTTTGAACTCTTGTGCAAATATACACAGGCTCTCTCACAAGACAAGCACTGTGCAATCTTCCATGCATTTAGTTGATATAATTCCTCACTTACAAGCAGTCATTTGCTCGTCATTGCTAACTCTCTCTGAAGACATTCCGTAAGCTCTCCTTTGGTGCTCCAATGCACTGGCTTCCTAACAGAAGATTGTGAGACTGAATACAATTACACCAAGATTATTTTAGTGAAGCAGCCACATCTGAAGCTTGACATGCAGAAGAATACATGGGGGAGATCACAGGGGGGACAAATACTTAGAACTAGTGCATTAACATACTGAACTTTCTATCACTTGCTCTTATGCCCCTCTCTATTTAAATGATTTTCTATTGAATTGCTCAGCAGTGTCTCCCCATTATGATCTGAATATGTATAGACACAGCAGGTGGTCTAAAAATAGCTGCAAGTGTCTCCAAAAAAGTATGTGGAATGTATTCAGCTTGTTTAGGGAGAATTTTAATGACACCTACAGCAATTTACAGTTGAAAAATTTTTATGTTTTTGTGGTGCAGAAATACCCAAAATGAATTATCTTGATTATCACTGGGAAAAGGACAGTAATGAAACATGCTAATTTGGGAAGCAAAATTAAATTCTAGTCAATACAGTGTTCAATCAGTTGCCATCCCAATTACATTTGTTACATCTTGGAATAACAGTCTCCAATATTAAAGGTAGAAATGGACCACAGGTTGGTCCAAATAGACTTAAGTATGCTCTACACAAGATCCTGCTGTAAAAGTGTGAATGTGCACTTTAAACTGCCTGCATTACATCTCAGTGGGCTTTGCCCTTTACACAGTAAAAGGAATTTTCACGATGGGACACGAAGGAATAGCTGTCACCAAATAAAAAGTCAGACATCCTCTAAGCCAGACCCCCTGCTTAAACTGCTAAAATTCCTATGAATCTTTAGCACAATAGGAAACTATTCCTATCGCACTTATGATGATACCTCTTGTGAAGAGTAAATTGTAAATACTATTTTACGTTTAGTCCTCTAGATTAGGATCTCACACACTTAATTCTAAGGAGTTGTGATATTGAACTATCTTTGGAGAAGGTAAGATCGCACTCTGTTGAAATACTTTTATTGCTTTGGATCCGCAGTCCCTCCCGTGGCCACCAATCATCATTTCTAATTATCACTTCAGATCATGCAATGTCTATCCCTTGCTATGCTCAGAAGGCAGGTGGGTGAGTGAAAATCTATTACAAGGACACGTCTCTATGGGATGAAAATTACATTGTGTTATTTTACTTGGTTTTCAAGAAGTAGTGCTGTTAGCTGCAGCTCCTCTTCTAGAATGACTTAAAGCTTCAGGGGCATCTTATTGACATGACTAACTATATAGCAGTGAGAAGTGGTTGTTACACCACAGAAAGATGTACGTGTTTCAAAGTAGTAGTGTACCAATTACAACAGGATGACATACATGATAAAATGCCTCCAGGACATCTATAAAGTAACCCAGAAAAACAGCTCACATAGCACCTTCTGGGTCTGAAACATGGATCTCGGTATCTAAAAGACAAACTTAAGCAAAACAGTAAATTTGGACTAACTAAAATGCTTGACAAAGATAATCTAGATAAGAACAAGCGGCAGTTAGCCTGTGTTATTATTATCACCCCATTTCTTATCTCCATGAAGCTCTTGTTTCCTCCTGTCATGTGTGAGGCCACCAGAGGTGCTGCAGTACCCTCTTTCAACGTCCTTCTCAGCTCGACCTATTCTCATTCACTTAGGAAACCTTGGGTTTCACTTGTGCCTGTTCTACCCATTGGCTTTGCTTTATTTATATACTTATCACAATTTCTCTTTAAGAAAGGTTTAAGGAGTTTTTATATTGTGTTCATACTACTATGTGACACACCATGGTCCAAGACCGAGTCCTATAAACCAGTAACAGTAGGAATAAAATAGCTCTGAAAGAGAGTGACCTATGACAAGGTTTTGAAGGTAAGACACAGCAATAAGAACTGCAATACAA
>PPHD01024689.1:0-12037 GCA_002909625.1 Bambusicola thoracicus
TTATTATTTTATATTTAAAATGTACTTGACAAAACCTTCTATTTATTTCTGTTTAGTTAGTGTAATCATTACAAATATGTGTGACGAAGAAAGAAACTAGTATGATTTGAAGTTGCCTCTCAGAGTCACTCCTGCCTCTTGCTGCATTTGTTTGTGTTTATGTAAGCAAAAAAATGGCATGCATTAACTTTTTATGAGCATTGCGATTTATTCTGTTTTGTTGTCAGACCTCTGGGAATGCATTCTATAAACTTTATTGAGACAAGATATCTAGAGACGTTTGCATATTTGTGAGCTCAGCACAATATTACTTTTTAATGCACTTTTGACTTTGCATGGAGAAAATGGAGTAAAAATTGTTAAGCAGCACTATTTCAGGTGGCTTTCTATTTATTTCCTGCCTTTATTTTTTCCTTAGGTTAAAAACAAATAAAGTCTTAATCATTTAAATGTAGAAAACCACTACTGTCTAGTAGTTCAACTTCTGAGTACTCCTGTGACCAAAAGTTCAAGTTACTTCCTGAATTGTCCAATCAAAAAAAGCTGTAAAGGATACCACCTGTTCAAACATCTGTTTAAGTACAAATTGAAATGGGTACATTTCACAGAATTACACAATTGTTGAATTTGGAAAAGACCTCTAGAGACCAAGTCAAACCTACCTGCTAAAGCAGGTTCCCTACAGCAGGTTGCACAGGCAAGCATCCAGGGGGCCTTGAATATCTCCAGAGAAGGAGAATCCACAACCTCTCTGAGCAGCCTGTTCCAGTGTTCCATTACTCTCACAGTAATAAAAGTTCTTGCCTGTGTTAGTATGGAACTTCCTGTGTCCCCGTTGACTCGACTTCTGCACTTAGATGTTTATAAACAGTTCTGAGATCCTTTCTCAGTCTTCTCCAGACTGAACAGTCCCAGGTCTTTCAGCCTTGAATAAAAAACTACTTATTGAGGCAAAATTTAAGACCTATTTTCAAACAATGGTTTATTTTCAAACAAACAAACAAATAAACAAACATGACATTGTTTCTCTATGCTCTACCTGAAATTTGGAGAAATTATCATAAGCACATTGGCTGTACATTAGCTCAGTTGGTCATGGGTATTCACATACTGGAGCAAGTCCAGTAGTACACTGAAAGAGGTTGAAAGAATTAGTTTTGTTCATCCTTAAGACAAATTAAAGGATTGTATTACTGTACACTTTACCTAAATAATCATAGAACCACATAATGGCTTAGTTTGGAGATCTAATCCCAAGCGCCCTGCCATGGGCAGAGTTGCCACCCAACAGATCGGGCCTTGGGCGCCTCTGGGGATAGGGCACCCACAGGTTCTCTGGACAGCCTCTACCAAGGCCTCACCACCCTCTGAATAAAGAATTTCATTCTAAAATCTAACCTAAATCTCCACTCTTTTAGTTTAAAGCCATCACTATCACTATTATACTGTGTAAAATGTCAGCTCCTCTCCTGCTTACAAGCTCCATTCAAGTACTGGAAGGTCGCTATGAGTTCTCCCTGCAGTCTTCTCATCTCCAAGCTAAACAAGACCAACTCCCTCAGCCTATCTTCATAGGAGAGATGATCTGGCCCTTTGGTCATCTTTGTGGCCTTCAGGTCTAACCAGGACAATGAGAAGATGCAGAGAGGAAAATCTGGTTATACATGAGGCAAAATCTTTTCATTAAGGAAGTAGTCCAGCTCTAGAAAACATGTGCAGAAAAGCTTTGCAGTGTCTGGTGATATTCAAAATTTGACAGGACAAGTTGTTTAGGTTGATCTAATTGATCAAATTAACCTTATGTTGTTGACACTGACCTGACCAGAATGTTGGACTACCTGATCTCCAAAATTCAGTTATAATCCAAGTTACTTTATTATTTTATGAATATATACATTTTTAGAGATTTTCAGTAGTGTACTATTTACTTCTGCTTTTAGCAGTTTGAAACTAGCCATAAATTTCATAAAATTAAAGTGAATAGTGATTTTAGCAAGGTGGGGGTGATCTATCATACTCCCTTTAATAGTGTAACATTAAAAATCTTTCTCAAAGCAGATCTTAAATTATCTATGTTTAAAATATTTTGGATGCACTGACATCACTTCTTCATTTTACCTGAAAGAGTGACCGAACAGTTGAAAATTCCATTAGCTGTGTCATTTTACCATGTTGTAAGTCATTGTTTCCATACACACACCAAGGAACTTAAAAAATAAAATAAATCATTAAGTATATCTGACAATTGAGTAGTTGCTTAGGCCCTAATTCAGCAGTGCACTAGATTGTATACATCATAATTATTCTGTAAAACATACAAAGAACATGCTGATGGATGTGCCTAGGTGTTATGTTGAATTAGATCATTACAAAAGACAAGAAATAAAGCAGAAGTGATCATATACGGAAAATCATGTCTCCATGGACCTCAAATGAACAGATTTGGGGGAAGCTACAATATAATTTGTAACTTTGCAAATTATCTTAATCCCTATAAGCTTTTGGACTTTGCTGTGAATATTAAAATCTCTGGATTATTATTATTATTATTAGGTGTCAAATACATTTGAGGGAAAAAATAATGTGCTGGAGCTTATTGCGAGAGGAGATTGTGGAAAGACAATATCAGGAGGTTCAGAAAGGATTAAAGAAATTAAGCAGACAAATTAAATGAGACAGATTAGATATCCAATGAGCAAAGTCAATATTCCATTATTGAGTAACTGTTAAAGCAAATAAATAAGCCTCATTCTATAGGGCTTTTGATGAACTGTAAGAATGAGTGAGCAGAAACTCCCTGTCATACAGTCTGACAAGGAGAAGAACAAGTTTCACACGTGTACAGAGTAAAGCTATTTATTGGTACAGATGAGACTCAGCTCCAGCAAGAATTCTTCTGAAAAGGATGTGAGCATTGTGAATGCTGAGTATAACACAAGCCAAGAGCTCTTATGCAGTGAATAAGTCATGCTCCACATTTATGTACAGGAGAAGGAATGTGGCAGGAGACTGAGAGTTTGTATTATTCTCCTCATGAACACTGGTGAATTTACACAAGGAACACAGTGTTCATTCTTGGACCCTTCAAATTCAAGAAGCACATAGAGAAACCAGAGTCATCAAACAGCAACCAATGCAATTAACCTAGAGTTCACAACATAGGAAGTTCAAGGGTGTTGGAAGGGTTCATTCTGAATGAGTCAAAGAAGGAGTCTCATAACAGCCTGCAATTATTTCAAGAGGAGTTACAGAGATGATGGAGCCCAATTCATGTGGTGACAGATTGTAAAACAAAGTTCAATGGATACAAGCTGGTGAGGGTTCAGACTAGACGTCAGAAAGATCATTTTTACTGGAAGAGCTGCACAACATTGAAATAGGAGGAAGGGAGACTGGGATCTTCATCCCTGGAGGTTTTCCATATATTTTCAAATAGTCACTGCTGACCTGACCTAGCTTTAGCAACATTCATGCACTGAGCAAAAGGTTGACTAGCTGACCTCTAGAAGTCTCCTGCATCTATTGTTTCTATTTTTCCATGAAGGGAACAGTAGGGAAGGAAATAGGGAGGTCTATGCCCTCTAACATTCCTCAAAAAATAACTGCAGATGTGGGGAAGTTTAAAGGAGTTGTCTGCATACAATGGTCAGACTTATATAACCTCCCTATGCAGTCTTTTACAGTTGCTCTCAGAGACTTATTAAGTCTTTGACCATGCTGGTAGGATATTTCTTGTATTTTCTGAAGCAGACTAAAAAATGGTGCCTCCTTCTCCTCATACCTCCTATCTTCCAAGTATGATGCATACTTCTGTTCAAGCATGTATACACATTATTCGGTATTGCAAGAAGACAGCCATTTGCAACATATGTGTACATCACCTTCATGATAGAAGAGCCTTATTGATTTTACCTGTGTAAAATCAAATTTATGCCAAGGAAAATAGTTTTGTTTGTTTGTTTGTTTGTTTTAACTGCCCATACAACATACTTTTTTTTTTTTTTTTTTTTTTTTTTTTTTTTTTTTTTTCATTCTCTTTTACCTGAAACACTTTTGGGTATAAATGAATAGAGAAGTGGAAAATGGAATGATTCAAAGTGCATCAATTTAACTGATTTTCCTCTAAATTTGATGGGATCCCAACACATCTAGAGGTAGTTACTGCTGTCTTAAAAATTATTCTACTAAAATTCTCTTTGTATTTATAGTATGCACACTGAAATCCATGGTATTGGCCCACAGCAACATTTTGCTCAGGTCTAAAGACATCACACAGGAAAAGAAATCATGACATGAGCCTCCTCCTTGCCTACTGATGTCTTCCCTAATGGTGTACTCATACAATATATAAGGCAAAAAATCAGCTTGCCAGTGGAAAATTAATTAGTCTCCTTAATAAAGCATGAAGAAGATTCAGTTGCAAAGGACCTTGAGCAAGTCAGGGTATAGAGTCCTAATCCAACTGCCTACACCACATATATGCATGAAACCACCTAAATAAATTCGTACATACAAATACACATACATCTATACGCATATATAAAAGCAGCAGTACTATTTAAATAATCAAAATTCTAATGTTCTTTAGCCACTCTGTACAAAGCAGCTTTAACAAATCTGAACAGGACAAAGATAATAGTTAACTGTTGTGGATGTTGTTTGTTTTGTTTCATTTCTAAACAACATAGCTGTAAAAATTAAATGTGCTTACAAACTCTTCTTCAATCTTCTGTGTATTCACCTCATCAGACTTGTGTCCTTTGGTCATCTCAAATTCAACCTACGAAAGGATCTCTAAAAGAGTCTGAGCATTTTTGCTTTGACTTGAAAAATGCTGACAGAAGTCTTGGAAAACTCAGATGTCTTTGCAAATTATATGTTATTGCATATCTTTGAATTTTAATAGATATATCCTTTCTGTATACTACTGTCCTTCCCTTTCCCCTTGAAGTGTCTTCATGGTCTCTTCTTGCTGATCTGGCACTCCACATAAGAGCAGTATATCAGTACAAAATGGGATAGAGCTTTATCATTCATGTGATAAAAATAATTCCATCCCACAAGTAAATTACAATTACAGTGGAGGTTGGATACTTTTATCAGGCAGTGTTAACTCAGTGTGGAAAGTGTGCAGGCATTAACAACTAATAGAATTATTGATCTTATGCTACCAAAATGAAATCATTTTAATCTTGTAATTTAGCTCTAATTGTCACAATTAAGAGCTCTTTCTATCCTTCCTTGATTTTCTGAAGGAGTACATGTATGTATTGAAGGGAAAAATGTACATAGTTATTTCCTAAGGCCAGCTGGATACCAGTAGAGTAACAAGTTGCCAGCTCATATGCATGCTATACTTTTCTTCGTGTAAGACAACAAATTCAAGAAACTTCCCATCTGCTTCATCTGTTAAATTATATCTTCACTGCTTCAACATTGTGCAAATGTTCTCTAGCCTATTCTGTTTCACTAAGGAAAATATCTAATTATCTGCTGATCCTTCAAGGTAAAATGGGCCTAAAAAGGGTTTCAGGGATTAGAGTCACTAAAATAAAATAAAATAAAATAAAATAAAATAAAATAAAATAAAATATTAGAGTATTTAAAAAATAGTAAAAAAAAATGAAAATACTTAGGATTTGGCATGTTATCTCTGAACTATGAATATATAACATTTTTTTCCATATTAGCTCAAATCAAGATGCATTTTTCTGACTTGACAGAGTTTAAGGATAGAACAAATATGTGGAGATCGTTATATGCATTACATACACACACAAACAAATATATATATAAACACTTTTATTTGTTTATTTATTGGCTATGGAGTAAACGTTCCTTAGTGTTTAACCTTACACAGTAATAAGGACCTACTTCTTACTGGGTTCTCCCTTGACAATTAAAGGCTGAGTCTTTTCAAGGAAGATGTTAACGATGGGTCATCTTCAAATGTGCTTAATAAGATTTTACTACTGTCAGATTCACACCTAAGCAGTTCTTCAGAATTTACTCCTCTATTCTATCACAGGCTGACTTTGGCCTGGAGCTCCCAATAGGACCAGGGAAAGGGGCTGTTTTATGGGCATGTTTTTATCTACAGTTTTGTATGTTACACTGGAAAGAACTGATACATTTTTCTCACCTTATTTTTCCATATATCAAATGATCATATAAATCTTGAATAAATCAGTAAACATAATGACCATGAGGTTGCAAGGCAGATGTACCTGAGTGCTCTCCCCTGCACATGTCTTTGGAAGAAATGGACAAGAGAATCACAGAATCACAGAATCATAGGTGTTGAGAGGGACCTCTGGAGATTATTCAGTCCAACCCTCCTGATAAAGCAAATAGTCTACAGAAGGTTGCATAGGAAAGCATCCAGACAGGTCTTGAATCTCTCCATAGACTGCATAGATCCATAAACTCCCACTCATCTAACCCACGCTTCCTAAGCGTACATATGAGGATGTTACGGGAGACAATGACTAAAGTCTTGCTCGAAGTCGGGGTACACAACATTCACTGCTCTCCTCTTATTTACCCAACTGGTCATGACATGATGGAAGGCTATCACATTAGTCACATTAGTCATGCACGATTTTCCCTTAGTGAGCTCATGTTGACTACTTCTGATAACCTTCTTATCTTTAATTTGCTTGGAGATGGCATGCAGAACAAGTTGTTCCACCACTTTCCCAGGGATGGAGGTGAAGATGAATGGCCTGTAGTTTCCTGAGTCCTCCTTTTTGCCCTTTTTGAAGAGTGTTGTGATGCTGGCTATCCTCCAGCCTTCAGGCATCTCTCATGTTCTCCATGACCTTTCAAAGATTATAGAGAACAGCTTAGAAATCACTTCTGCCAGCTTCTGAAACCCTTGGGAGTGCATACCATTGAGGCCCATGGATTTGTGGGCTGCTTAGTCTGGGGAAGAGGAGGCTGAGGGGAGACGTTATTGCTCTCTTCAAACACCTGAAAGGTGATTACAGTGAAAGTGGGATTATCTGCACTGGAATTCCCAGGGAGGTGGTTGAGTCACCAACCCTGATTTTTATTTTATTTTATTATTATTTTTTTTAATCTGTTTGGATGTGGTGCTCAGGGACATGATTTAGCAGAGGGATGTTATTTAGGGTGGTATGGTTAGTTTGTGGTTGGACTTGATGATCTTTAAGGTCTTTTCCAATGTGAGAAATTCTATGATTCTATGAAGTTTGTTTAGATGATCTCTGACCAGATTCTTCTCAACCAAAGCGACATCTTCCTTTCTCCACACAGTCTTAGCAATAAAGATGGAACCAAAGAAGGTATTCAGTAACACTGCCTTGTCTGTGTCCTTCATTACCAGGACACCCACCCCATTAAGGAGTGGGCACACATTTTCCCTGGTCTTTTTTTGGTATACTTTAAGAAAAGAGAGAATGGGATATGGAGAAGACTTTTTTCTTTCATCTTAGATACAATACTACTACCCTACAGCAATCCTGCCATCAGCACTTTGTCTCATACCTCCTGAAATCTCAGCTCCATAATTAATATCAACCACCTAAGTCTCATTCCATAATTAATATCAACCACTGGCTGTTTCCAGTACCCAAAAGAATTTTAAGGCAAAATTGGGCTATTCACATACAGAAAAGTATCAATGAAAAATATAGACACTTTCTCTGAGGGTGATAAGGACATAAAATCTTGTACAATTATAATGAAGCAGATCATTTCTCGTGTTCTGCAGAAGTAGATAAGATTGAAGCAGAGGGATGGTTGTGAATGAAAAATTAAATAGGGGGAATCTAAAGACATTATTTGTGCCTTCTTTTGTGATTCTTCCTCCCACCTTTATTTTAAATGGTGTTGTTCATGTGGGCTAGGTTATGCACGATCGGTCAGAAACAGCACCCCTACACAGGAGCCCTGTAATGGAGCTTAAGCTAATTCTGTAACACGCTTTACCAAATCTTAAAGCTGATGCTCAGGGATGATTTATTAGGTCACTCACTCTGTTCCCTGCCATGCCAAGGTGAGTTCCAACAACATTTCTATGTGCTTAATAGTTTAATACAGTTCACTGAAGTTTATTCATGAAACAGAAAGTGTGCTCAGCACTTTCTCCTAGTGTGCGAAAAACCCTGCATAACAGAATTCAGATTTTAGTTGGCAGGAATGGGACCCAAGAGAACTAATTCACTAACCTTTACAGCACACATTTCCTTTAGCACAAGTGACAGAAATGAAATACTTAATGCAGCTCTCACTTGATGTTGGAAAATGGCAAACTTTTCAACAATGCAAAAAGCTGCAACTTTGTTCACAACTGTATGTCCCAGACCAATGCATATAATGCAGTAAATATTCATTTTAAAAGTACTAGAAATGTACAGTTCATTTTGGGAGAGGAAAAAAACACAAAACATTAAACTAAGTACCTTTTGTGGGTATGTGCTGACACAACAGAGTTTTGTAGTAAAATTCTATTGGTTGTTGTGTTTTCTTCCCTCTCTCTAAAGGAACATAGACTTGAATATTTATTCTCACAGTGGAGGATCTTGATGAAATTAAGCTGAAGATCGAAAAGATCTTTTAAAATTGCTTACATTTGAAGGAGTTGAATGAATTTTCTAAGAGTAGAAGAATGCTGTAATGAAATCAAATTAAAAATATTATAATTCTATGAAGCTATCCCTTTGTTATTAGTGATCCATTCTCTCATTTATAGACAAGGAATTTTTAAAAAGAGTCTAAAACTAGAAACAGATGCTTTTTAGAAAAGCACTGAAAGATGCTTCTGACCTTTTGAAACAGTCTGAAAGGAAATTCTTTCTAGAAATAAATATTATGGAAGAAACCACAGCATTCAGTGGAAGGGGCATTTACCAAACTGCACTGATTCCTTGTTTTACAGGGCACTGTGTCTGGGCCATCTCAGCCAACTCAAGCAATGTTACTTGCAGCTTGGAGTGTTAAATACAAAGAAAATTAAATAATACATTCACTTTCAGATATTCATTCATAAAATGGAATTATGATTTTTATTCTGTATGTTGACAGCTATTTGATGTATGGAGATTTGAAATGTGTATATGTTATTTAAAAGATAGACGGATCCATATGAATAAAAGAATTATACTAAACTTTTTTTTCTTCTTTCTTTTTAATATTTTTAAAAGGAATTTTGCATCTTCAGTACATTGTTTGATATCTTTTGGATTATTAACCCAGTTGCAGGACAAGTAAATCTACAGCAATGTATTTTTTTCTTCTTTTTTATACTTAAAGGAAGAAAACAGAAGAAATAACTTAGGTAACTTTTTTTTTAGTATTATTTTTTATTTTTTTTTCAGTCATAGAGTTACACTGAAAAAATACAAGAAGTTTGATGTTTATGAATATTAGCATTTCTGGTTTGGGCCTTAAGTATTCTTATCCTGTCAATTTAATGGAAATGAAAAAGGTGGAGAAAAGGTGCTAAAATTAAAGCCATTTCATATAATTATTAAATGTGCCACTCCACTCCAAAAATGGTGTAGCATTAAAGGGCTTTCTTTGATATTAATCAAACTTTCTTGCCTGAAATACCTTCAAAATGTAATTATTCTGGTCTTCAGTCAAGATCAGCTGTCATTCAAATTCACTGCATGGATGCATACCACTTTTTGTTGCTTTTCCTATATGATTACTATGAGAAGAAATAAAGCAAGTTTCACAGAAATAAAATGTAATTACAACACATGATAGATAAAGCTGTTGGAGAGAATAAAGGTATGTCATTCAATATCTCATATGTTCTGTATCATGGAAGTGTTTTCTGCACTTGATAGAAGAATGATGATTTACCAGCAGTTACATTCTCAGTTTGCTAAAGCAGTGTTGTACAGTCACTGTGCATGTCCCAGATATGATGTTCAGAAAATGGTGAGACCAAGAAGGAACACAATTCTCACTAACACCATCTCTTCTGTGTAGCTCTAATAGAAAGATACGTAAAATTCTACATGCTGCATATCACTGTTCTTTACAAAAAGCAAACACCTAAAAATGTAAAGATACATTAGTTTTCTATTAAGATTTCACAAAACTGAATCTACTAAGTAATACAAGTGAAATCAGTGTTGCTGATTTACATCCACAAAGAATCATAAACAACCAAGTTTTGGTAATGGATTACTTATCTTTACCACAGGAATTCTTTCTTCTTTTTCTGATTTCTCCAATTCCAGTAAGATTGACCAGAAATCTGAAGATTTATTTCACTTTCCCTAACCAAAAGTAAATGTAAGGGGCAACATCAAATGAAAATTATATCAGTTTGAGCTGTCATTTCCTGCAGAAAGAGAGAAAAACTCCCGTACTAATCAGTGATTAAAAGCTGGTTTTGATACTCATAGGGTGGAACAGAAGTGAATGGCCCATATAAATGGATCTGTTTACTCAGATCTGCACTCTCTAAAATTAGCTTCTTGCATCAAATTGTCCTTGGTCAGTAAGTTGTTGAGACCCATAGCATGTCCATTAGACATCCTGCGGAGCACAGGTTCCAGCTCACAGGATGCATAGAATCACAGATTCATAGAATCACCAATGTTAGAAAACACCTCCAAGACCATCCATTCCAACCGTCTATCACCAATATTTCCCACCAAACCCTTAGTATATCTATTTCTTTAACACCTGCAGGGTCAGTAAGTCCGCCATCTCCCTGACAGCCTGTTCCAATGACTGACCACTCTTCTGGAGAATAAATGTTTCCTAGCATCCAACTGAACCTCCCCTGGTCTCACTTGAGGCCTTTCCCTCTAGTCCTATCACCAGTTACGTGGGAGAAGAGGTTGACCTCCACCTTGTCACAACTTTCAGGTTGTAGCGAGTGATAAGGTCTCCCCTAAATCTCCTCCAGAATGAATAATCCAGTTTGTTCAGCCACTTCTTATAATGCTTGTGCTCCAGACCTCTTACCAGTTTCGTTGCCCTTCTCTGAAAAATTTTCCAGGGCCTCTTTGTCTTTCTTGTAGCGAGGGGTCCAAAACTGAAAAACAGTACTTGAGGTGCAGCCTCACCAGGACTGAGTACAGAGGGATGATGACTTCCCTGTTCCTGCTGGTAACACTATTTCTGATACAAGCTAGGATGCTGTTAGCCTTCTTCGCCACCTGAACACACTGATTGCTCAAGTTCAACTGAGCAATACCCCCAAGTCCTTTTCCTCTACAGTCTTACAGCCACTCTGCCCCAAATTGGTATAGCTGCCCAGGGTTGTTGTGGTCAAAGTGCAGGATTTGACACTTGGTCTTGTTGAATTTCATTCCACTGCCCTCCACCCAACTCTAAAGCCTGTCAAGATCCCTTTGTAGGTCCTTCCTACCCCCAGAAAGATCAGTACTTCCACCTGACTTGGTGTAATCTGAAAACTTACAGGGATTGTAAGTGCCCTCATTCAGGCTATCAATAAACATATTAAACAGGACAGGCCCCTATAGCAGCCCTTGGTGAACGCCACTCGTGGCTGGTTACCAGCTGGATTTAACTCCATTCAGCACCACTCACTGGGCCTGGCCATCCAGCCAGTTCTTTACCCAGCAAAGAGTGTGCCTGTACAAGCCATGGGCTGCCAGCTTCTCCGTGAGAGTACTGTGGGGGACAGTGAAATCTAGGCAGACTACATCAACAGCTTTTCCCTCATCCACCCTTCACTTGATTATAGAAGGAGGTCAAGAAGGGAGATGTAGAACTGACCAGTCCCTTTCCTGCCATATTCGTTGTGTGGCTTGAATTTTTATATTAAAGTTCCACTTATAAAATTAATTAAAGTTATAACTCCAGCACAGGAAATTGAAGACTTTAATAAAAGAGCTGTCTGGGAAAATTCCATGCAAATAGTTTTCTCATATTCAGAGCTATTCAGAGAAAACCAGTCTGCTTTTCTTAATGGGAAATGATTTCAGTTTGGACAAAATTACATTATGTCATATTGTGGAGAAAATAAAACTATTTAAAAATGTTACAGCATGTTGCTGTTTTTTTAAATTATTATTATTTTATT
>PPHD01024691.1:0-12036 GCA_002909625.1 Bambusicola thoracicus
AGCAGCTGGTGGGCAGTAACCTGGTACAAAGTGCATTCACAAGTGCTATGAGCCATTCTGGGGTCTTCCTGTGTTGTTTGCAAGGCTGATAAGCAAGGGTGAGGGGGGGGGTAAGGGAATCATGGCCTGGGGCAGCCAGCTGAGAGCACTGCCTGCCTGCAGAGCCCCTGCACTGTCCTGGCCTCAGTGGGAAGGGCTGGGGCTTGGGAAGGGCATAAAGAGAAACATCTGCGGTTTGGAGTGTTTTGTTTGCTTTGCTGTGTGGATCCAGAGGCAGGAGCGGCTTTGTTTTTGCTGCAGCAAGCTGCCTGGTTGCTTATGTCAGTCACAGGGGCTGCAGTAAGCTGCTCAGGTCCACCCCAGGTGGTCCTGGGGCCCTTACAGGAGGAGAGCACCTTCATCAGGTCTGCTGCTGTATGGCCATCACTTCAGCCTTTCCTGTGTGGCAGGAAGCAAAAGCTATGCTCAGGGCGAAGAATCTTTTCTTCTCATTGCATAAATGCATCTCACACCCTGGCTTTGCTCTGCAGCTATGGGATATGGCCCTACCAGACCTTCAAGAAGCTGGGCATTCCTGGCCCACGGCCTGTGCCATTTTGGGGAACATTCCTGGGGTACCGACAGGTGAGTGTGGGTTCCACCATCCCAAAACTCCCGTGAGCAGATTTCTGTATAACACTGCAGCAATTCCCGGTTAGCAAACCTTACCGAATAACGAGGTGTTAGCCAGCTCCGGATAACTGCCTGCAAATGCAGGACAAAATGGGTTAGCTTCAGCTTCTGTGAAAGAGGTATTTTACCTTTTGTTTGCTGGGCTTACAGCATGGCGTGTGATGTGTACTTTATTTAGGTAATGCATGGCATGATGTGTTCTGTAAGTTTCGTCCTTACTTGTAACAGAGGTTAAAACCTTAATGGAAACAGAAAAACAGAAAAGCCATTGCTGGTTCAGGAGCTGCAGCGGAAGATCTCAGGAGGACGAGGCAGCAGCAGCTCCACCTGTTGAGCTGCAGTTGTGATGTAGAGATGGTACACTTTCAGCTCTGGTTGGCTGGTGGAAGTTGGAAGGGCAGTTCTGTTTCTCTGCTCTTTATTCCCTTCATTGCCAATGTCCCCCTGTGTCTGTGTGTCTCCCCGGCCTCCGCCAGCAGCTTTGATAGCTCTTTTACTCACAAACTGTTCATTTCTTGTCTCCTCTCTTGCAGGGCTTCCTGAATTTTGATCAGATGTGCTTTGAAAAATACGGTAAAATCTGGGGGTGAGTTACCATCTGCAGAGAAGAATCCTCTGCAAATCTTCTGTTTGGGGTGCTCCTCCGTCCCAAAATAGAACAAGACATTGCTAGCATGTCACAGCGCTGTAATGCCAGCAATGACAAGCTGGGGCATGGGGAAAATCCAGGATCACCCCTGGAAAGGTCTCCATCCATCTTCACAGGGCTCCCTCCTGCTGGGATTTCAGTACAGTGCAAGGCTGGGATGATTGCAGCCGGTTCTGGAGACTTGTATAAGCTTTGAAAATAATCTTTTTTATTTTCCTTTTTTTCCCCCTACTTTGGGATCATTCAGAGCTCACTACAGTGGAGTTAGTGACCTCAGAGCCGGGGATCTCCCCATCCTCCAACACCCAGCACATCAGCGCGGCCGTGCCTTTATCTCTCAGCTCCAGATGCATTAGCGAGGGAAGGCACCAATCACTTCCCAACCACGCAGCCTGCCCAGAAAACTCTGCTGCTGGTCTCAAACTGAGCCTCGAGCCTTTGAAGCCACTCTTCTGTCTGTCTGGAGCAGGAAGCGAGCTGCAGGCTGCCGCAGTGCGTTTCATCCTGCTCCCTCTTCCCCCAGCACCGGGGCATGAGCTCCCTTTCAGCCTTCTCTCCCTGCTCTGCCCTGGCTCCGTGTGGGCATGCACAGAGCTCTCAGCACGCTTCTCTTGGGAACCTCTCAAACCCAAGCCAAAGCGTTGCACAAAATCCGTAGGAGCTTTATGAAAGCCTAGCACACTTTTTTTTGGAAAGATGAAATGTTCTCAAGCCTCTTGAAGATGGCAGCTTCCCTCGGCCGTGGCTCAAGGCTCCTGCCATTCGGCTTTCAAGTTTTTGATTGGAAAATAGAAGAAACAGATGAGTTTTTCCCCTCTCTTTGCCTCATAGGCCACGCAGGGAGATCTCTTTCCCCCACAGGTAGGCCATTCGGGAGGGGGATTTATTGACTCCAGCCACCGGTTGCTAAAGCTGCCTTTTATCTGAACACACACTGCTATGAAAATCCTCCTGTAACAGCACAGTCGATGGTTAGGAATGCTCATGCTGTCTGTGTTTAGCATTGTCTTTTTTCCCTTGTCTCCTGTTTTACTGCATAATAAAACTGTTTCTCAACCCCTTGGCTGTTTTGTCAGAGGGAACGCAGCTGCGTGGGCCCTGCGGGCTGCAGTGGTCCCTGCACAGAGCAGCTGACTGCTTCTGCTCTGCGTGACCATGAGCAATGCACTGACCATGACTTTCTCTTAGGATTTATGATGGCAGGCAGCCTGTGATGGCTATTCTGGACCCCGTCCTCATCAAAACCATCTTGGTGAAGGAGTGCTATAGCACTTTTACCAATCGCAGGGTGGGTATCTGTGCTTCCCTGTCTGGTGCAGAGAGCATGCACCAAGGAACAAAAAGTTTCTTCTGCTTCCGAGTCTCTCTGGGCCCTTCAGCAAGCATCTCCTCTCTGTCATGCCCTGGTTTATTGACAGTATTGCCAGTGAAACTGCTAGAGCAGTGGGGAGGCCAGTCTGGCTGGAACATCAGCCTGGGTTTGCACTAGAATTGATGTCCTCTCCGCATCTTACACTTTTGTTTCCATTTCCGTTTGCTGGTGGAGGTAGAGCTGCTATGAATTCAGGGGCCAAGTCAGCACTCCATGTTTGTTGTTGGTTGTGAAGTTTTTTGGCTTTTTTGTTTGGTTTTTTTTCGCTGCTATGTTGTCAAAGGGATCTGGAAACCTTCACCCCTTGCCCTGCATAACCATGCCCTTTTGCTGTAAAATTTTCCCTGTGCAGGTCTTTGGTCTGAGTGGGAGACTGGAGTCAGCTCTTAGCGTGGCTGTGGATGACCAGTGGAAAAGGATTCGCACTGTGTTGTCCCCAACTTTCACCAGTGGGAAGCTGAAAGAGGTAAAAAGCACTGATTGGGGTTGGAAATAATGCCTTCCCCATGCCCTTCTCTCTTCCACAAGCCATAGACTTGGTCCCTGTGGCCTGACAAGTTGCAGATGGCCGTGCAGAATTGACCAGCCTTGCTTGGAGGGTGTGAAAGAGTCAATTTCTTCTGCTTGGTTTGGATTTCAGATGTTCCCTATCATTGAGAGCTATAGTGAAAAATTAGTGAAAAACATTGAGAAGAAAGTGGCTAATGAAGAGTTCCTGGACGTAAAGAGGTGAGTAACCATGTGGGGCAGACACAAGTGTCTGTACTCAATATGATGACAGAGCCATTTGGAGAGCCCACGTCCATGCTGCTGCCATGTCCTCGTGGTGGGCTGTGTGTGCTCTGCACTGCCCAGTCTGGGCAACTGTGCTCTGTCCCCCAGCTCTTATTATTGGGGGGGGATTTACAAAGGAGTTCGGTCCACTTCAGCAGCCCTGCAAGTCATAGATGTGGATTCTGTTGTCATTTTTGCAATCTCTTTTTACCGATGGGAATGCACAGTTCAGTGCATTCCAACAATAGCCTAGGTTTTTTACACTGAGAAAAATGAGGGGATGAATGCAAATGGGGAAACTTGGGAAAATATAGTGTTAGCTACAGTCAAATCAGGGCAGGAGCTGCTGTGTTAGGAGTCTGCACTGAGCCCTTGGTTCAAAGAGTTTCCCTCTCTCAGGGATTTCTCCTAGACTGGCTGTTATTCACTACTCTGGTTGGGCTCTTCCCATTCACTGTATTTCTTCTCTACTCAGCGTTTTCGGAGCTTACAGCATGGATGTGGTGGCCAGCACTTCTTTCAGCGTGGATATTGACTCCATGAGCAAACCCAGCGACCCCTTTGTCACCAACATTAGGAAATTTCTCAAATTCAGTTTCCTAAGCCCATTATTGATGTTCATAGGTATGACATTTCCTGCTCTTATAAAGCCATGAATTGGTCACATGCGGTGACCACCTGCATTTCCTTTTAGCTCCCTTATCTCAGAGTCCACCTTGCTGTCTGGGGGGTGCACTTTGCAGATTTGCCCCCCCCCCACCTTCTGTGCCAGTTTTGAGTTTTGGGGGCCTTCTAGAGCTATGTGTGCTGTTCTCTTCTCTCCTTTTAGTGTTGTTCCCCTTCATGATCCCAGTGCTGGAAAAGATGAACATGACTCTGTTTCCTGCCAAAGTCATGGACTTCTTTGATGCAGTCTTCATGAAAATGAAGAAGGAACGGGAAGAAGGATACCACGTGGTGAGTCCAACCCAGGTGGCCTTTTCTCTTCATTGCACTGTTCTGAGCACAGGTGGAACCCGGTCATGTCTTCAGAAACTGTGGTGGATCTATTTCCTTCTCACTGTAATAGCTCCCAGCTCGTTCAGTGTGGGGAGGGCCAGAAGCATGCCCTACCTGGGCTTCCACATGGGGAAAGTCAGTGCAGTCATCTGGTCTGAACCTCAGAGTGCTCTGAAGTCGTGGGGCTGAGTGGAGCAGGCCCCTCAGCATAGAGCTTGTGCTGGACAAGATTGGTTTCCTCCTACCCCCATCTTCTCTGACTGCCTCTGTTCCTCCCCAGGACCGAGTGGACTTCCTGCAGCTGATGATTGACTCACAGAGCTCACAGGACAACTCCAAGTCTGCCGGGGAGAAGGACTCATACAAATGTATGTCTTGAGATCTGTCCTCCTCTCAGCGGAGAGCAGGTGGTTCATCTTCTAGTTAAAGAGAGGATGTGGGAGAAGACTGTAGTCTTTTATTCTATGGCGGTTTCAAGGTCTCAGTAGCAGGGCCATAATAATGCTTATTGCATATGAGTCATATTTTACTATATCTCATTTCCCAGGATAAATCTCGAGGGCTGTTTATCCAACAAAGAGCAAAGTCCTCTCTGAAGGCTAGTGATGTTGGCTGTGCTTTGTAGAGCACACAAAGTCCATATGCTGCATGCACCTTGCTCGTCTACAAGCTCACCTCTGTTGCTTATCCTAGGTAAACTGTTGGATTCAAAAAATAATGGAACAGCCAAGGCAAAGCCCAGTTTATCAACATCTGTCAAGGCAGGAAGCTCGTTAACTTGTGATATGCAAGGACAGGGTATTTGGATGTTGCCTCACACTGCAGCCTGCATCCTGGCTGCAGTACCAGTGTGGAATTCTGTACCATCTTTATTACCACTGCCACAGGACTACTGATCCCTCAGCAGTATCTGGCTAAACTCAGAGCCTGGGGGAGCTGTTTGGCATCTCCTCACCTCTAATTTTTCCTGGCATGTGCCTGTATTTTATTTTTTGCCCAGGAAGCACACTTCGAGGAGATAACAGATACTCTAAATGAGGATCAGGCTATGCTGAGCTTCACTGGTTCAATTTTTCTCTCAAAGACAGCAAAGTAACACTGCCAACCTTGACAGTGGTATTCTGGCTTCACACCAGTGTCAGACCGCTGGCTGTGTTGCCAGAGGCTGCCAGTTCATGTCAGCTGGACAGCTGCTCTATCAGGTGTTAGGTAGTTATCAACAGCATTACCTGGATGACGAGTGGGATCTTGGATTCCTGAGGGTTAATCACTCTCATGCTGTAGATTTCAGCTTCTTACATGTCTTTGTTTCTTCTCAGCATTAAGTGATGAGGAGATTCTGGCCCAGGCTCTTATCTTTGTCTTTGCTGGTTATGAAACCACCAGCTCCACCCTCAGCTACATCTCCTATCACCTGGCTATACACCCTGATGTGCAGAAGCGACTCCAGGATGAGATCGATGCAAACTTGCCTAACAAGGTAAAGGAGGATGGTGAGATGCTGGAGTCATTCCCATCTGCACCTTGGAAACCCTGCAGGGCTGAAGCCCCACGTTTGCAGCCACTTTGAATCCTTCTTCTCCTCCGCCATCTCCAGGCTGCTCCTACGTACAATGCAGTCATGCAGATGGAGTACCTGGACATGGTGGTGAATGAATCCCTGCGGCTGTACCCCCCTGGGGGGCGGATTGATCGGATCTGCAAGAAGACAGTGGAGTTCAATGGGGTGACCATCCCAAAGGGCATGGTGGTCATGATCCCAGCCTACGTGCTGCACCGTGACCCGGCGTACTGGCCCAAGCCAGAGGAATTCAGGCCTGAGAGGTGAGGACCAGGTGGGGGACAGCTGCACATTTTAACATGATTCCTGGCAGGGGACATGGCAGAGAAAGCGGGGAATGCGTGATTATAACATTTAAATTAGGCATTTATCATTGTCTGACATCTAGTCCCAGCATTACCGTGAGGGGAGTTTTATGATCTACATCCATAAACTGTGCATGGAATTTAATTAACTGCATTGAAGGAAGCGACAGTGAGAGCAGCTCCCAGCAGCTGTAACGTTGAGGGGTTTATGGCCAGATATTAAAACGAGAGCCATTGGGTGACTGGCACAGTGCCATGCAAATCAGCGACGGAAGGGCAAAGATGGGTAGGAGATAAAAACCTGATTTTTCGACTCCAGTTATGAAACAATCTTTGTTTAGGAGGCTCTGTTAGCCCCTGAAAAATGAGGTAACAGCCAAAGGCAGACATGGGACATCCTGGACTTGCTCTTCTTCAGCTGGCCAAGAAGACATTGAGGGCTGGCCCAGAAGTCTGTGCCCTTGATGGTAACTCCAGTATGCAGATTTGCTCACCTTTGAGACATAGCATGGCAGAGGCACCATGAAAAGCTTAGGGGTGGGGGTGTGTCCTGCTGGGATCACCACGAACCACCAGGACTTGGGGACCTTGTGTTGGCTGCAGGAGGAGCCACTCCAATGGGAGAACTCTGGCAATGGGCATGTTGCACCTCAGTTACTCCAGCAGTTTAATCCTGAAGCCAGGTGACAAATGGAAAGGGCAGAGGGACAGGAACTCTTCAGGAATCGCTTACCTCACTGGGAGTTCATCAGAGGGTTGTGTTGGTGTCTCAGTAGTGAGGTACTTCACTGCTGACTTAATGTGGCCAGACCTCGAGCACTGGGAATGAAAAGCGTTCTGACATGAAAACCAACTGATCACTAAAGAAGCATTACTGAAAATGCTCAGTGGCGAATTCCTCTGTGAAGCTGATTGTTCTTCCCTGTTTTTCATGATGAGGAGAGGAATGGCTGACGTGTCTCAAAAGCAACCCTCCCTTTAGTCACGCAGGGGGATGATGTCTTTGTGTTCTCTCCATCCTTTGATCTAAAGGGAAGACGTGAAGCTGTAGACCTGTGCGTTTCAGGGTTTGAAATCTGGGTTCAGCTTAGAGGGAGTTCTGAGAGCAGAGTAGTTATGAAATCGTTAGCATATTTCTGGTCTTCCCTGTTCACCTGATGCACCTGGAGACTCACGGCCACCTCCAAGCAGCTGGATAAAAACAGAGGCCTGAGGTGTCTGCTGGGACAGGAAAAAGGGTCTTGGCTGCATTCTTCTAATATGCACGGAATCACAAAAAGCTTTTGCCTTCCAGACCCCTCATTGCTTCAAACCTGAAAGCTGACACATCCCGGAACGGCAGTTCTTTCTAATCCCGCTCATCTATGTTTTCTGTAATCAGGTTTAGTAAAGAAAACAGAGAGAACATTGACCCCTACACCTTCCTGCCGTTTGGGGCCGGCCCCAGGAACTGCATCGGAATGAGATTCGCTCTCCTCATCGTTAAAGTGGCTATGGTTGTCCTCCTGCAAAACTTCTCCTTCAAACCCTGCAAAGACACTCCGGTGAGAATACGGGATGATGTGTCGTTATCTGTACTCTGCTCCCACTGGGGTGATCCTGCGTGCTCTCTTTTGTCTGTGCGTCTCAGGACAAGTAGGGATCTGTCTCACTTACACGTTAAATCCCTCTCATCCCCGAGGTGCTATAGCTTCAGGACCACTGAAGCTTGTCTGCGGGTTTGGGTTTTGCTGTTTCACACAGAGACCAGGGAGGAAGATTTCACCGAGGATTAGAGAGGCGTGTGGGAATATCTGCATTTAAATGCTCTCCGTTGTTTTAAATGCTTCAGCACAACTTACTGATACGTGTATTTTTTTTTTTTTTCAGCCTCTGGAGAGGCTGATTAAATGTTGGTGGGATGTATCAGGCTGAAGTCCCTGAAGTGCTCTGCTTTGCTTCAGGTGCAATTAAGCAGTGGGGTGCTTTCTGCCTGCAGTGCCCTGCCGGTCTACCCTGACCCAGCTTAGGCAGAGCAGATCTCCTCCCCAGCCTGCTGCAGGGCTGTGTTTTGCAACACAAATATGGCCAGCAGCAGTGAAACCCCGAGACAGCAGAACGCATCTCTTATGGGCCACCAGGCGGCCTCTAAAGCGGAACGGTTTTTGAGCAAACATGATCTGAGCTAAATTTGAAGTGGTAGCCCTCTCCTGCTTTCAGGCTATGCAGGCTGAAGGAGGCAGAGGTGAAGCAGGAGCAGGCACTGAGTGCCGAGCCCCCACCTGCCTTGCTGCACCAACAGTCACCAAAGCCCATGCCATTAATGTGTTTTGCTCACAAGGCGAGCTTGGAGATGGGAGCAGAGGGGGCACAAAGTGTATTCAGAGGACATTTGCTGTACGAAACAAAAATACTCATAGAATTATTACTTGGCACAGGCACTCGGCTCGATTCTCTGCAGATTCAGATTGCTACTCAACTGCTAACCTGGAGGTGAAAGACTGTAATAGTCCATTAACAATGCAGTGACCTATCCACCCTCCCCCAAGTCTAATGACATTTTTCTAGTCCTCTGCAATCCATAAAATTGATTATTTTTATAACTGCCTTTAATTAAAGGGAGACAAGTTAAATATGTATGGTATTATTGGTGGCCATAGGTTTATGGGGCTCTTTCAGGCTCATCTTCAGAAGATGTCATGTATGTTGGATGGGAGGGGGAGGGAAAGATTCACCTGAGAACATCCTTCTGGAATATATGTATGGGTGCCCCTGCCTCCTCACGCCCCCACTGATGGCACGTTGGGCTCAGAGCCATGTTGCTGAGATTTCCTGAGGCTCGCTGGGATGTGGGGCTTTTAGTGCAGTGTGTCGGGCTGAGGGAGCACAGTCTTTGTCCTGATGGGGAGAAGAGCTGGGGCATGAGCAGCCTGTCCTGCAAGTTGCCTCCCTCCATCACCAGTTCTCAGTGTTTTTGACTGAGACTTCCACCCCAGCAGAGCCCAGCACTTTTCTGTGTAAGAATGCTTGCTCCTTTAGACTCATCCCAAGCACCCCCCTTCATTTCTTCCTTCCCAGAGAGCTTATTGCTCCTCCAGCTCCTATTACAACCTCGCTGCCCTTTGTGCTGACACATTTTGGCATTAAACAAGATGGCAGCGGTGTCCCTCTTTGGCTTCTTCTCCCTGGATGGATTTTGGCTGCTTTTGCCTCATTTCAGCAGTGTGCTGAGCTCCTCTTACTGCCCCAGGTGGATGCTAACGTTCACTAACCACTTGGTTCAAGAGCTGAGGCCTGCTAACCCCCAGCTCACAGCTGTTTTATGTGTGCAGCAGTGATAGCCCTGCAATAAACACAGCTGCAAAGCCAGGCAGTGAGCTGCAGACAAGGGGTGGCTGAGACGTGTGTGGGCTGAGGGGGTGTTTTCCATGACACGAAAGTCCTTTTGCCCGTCTTAAATGGCACTTCTGTGTGCTGTTTGTTTGTTTCTTTTTTCCTCAAGATCCCCCTGGTTCTGGACACAAAAGGTATCATGCAGCCAAAGAAGCCTATCGTTCTGAAGATGGTCCCCAGAGCCCACAGTGATCCGCAGAACTGAAGGAGCTGCTCAGAGGCTTTTGTTCAATGGTACTTTCCCTGCCCAGCTCTGGAAAAGAGGCCCAGACTGATGTGTGCACTCTCAAAATGTCAGTGATGCAAATCCCCATTTTGCAACAGAGCATTGGGGGTTTGGCCTGGCATAATTAAAAGAGCATTATCCTAATGAAAATTCCTTGGCTCCGGACCCTTCTGTCCCAGATCACAATAGGCATTTTGCAAGACCATTTGCACTCAGGTTATTTGGGTGGTTTTTCTCCTCTCTCTCTGAAGAGGCGCTTTTCTCAGCAATTTGATTCCAGTCACTGTCAGTCTCTTCTGGCAGTGTAATTTAAATCAAGATAGGGAGAGCAAATTGCACGTAGTTAAGTAACGCTGCCATTGCTCCTGCTCCTACTGCCTGCTGGGCAGCTCTGCGTGTCTTCTGGTTTTATTCTCCTGGGGATGTAGATTTGTCCAGGGCTGTTTCCTCAGCTGCGTGCTCTGACCCTGACAAGTGTTAAAGTGGTCATGTCCTCGCAGGGATGAATGCCTGTCGCGGATTTTCTGATGCTGATTTATTTAGATTTTCTTAGGATTTCATGCATGATTCAGACCGCGGACGAGTTAACTGGAGGAGCCCAGAGACAAGCGGTTGCCCCTAATGACTGGAGCTTTGTGGAGTGAAAGAGAAGTGCCCTGTGTGTTTTGCTGCTTGTTTGCTTGTTTCACCCCAGGCACACAGCTGTCTCCCGCAGTAGTGACTGTCAGTGCAGGCAACATCTACTGCACTGCCACCGTGACACCTTTTAGTCTCTGATGTGCGTTAGGCCACCACAGGACAGAATTAACTGAATTAGTGATGGCACAGGGTGCAGCACCGAGAGCCTTCAGTTGTCCTGGATAGCCCTGGTCTAGCAGCAAGATGTTGCCTTTGGCTGTTGAGGACTGGGAAGTCTTCCCCATCCTTTGTCCTTGTTTCACATTCTAGAGGACGTAATGTTCTGTGCTGTCCCATCTCCTGTTATTCCTCCAAACACTGCTGATGGGAAGATAATCACAATAAAATGCTCGCTTGCCTCTTTCGCCTAAGATTGAAATCAGTCTCTGCTTCTGCTCTTTCCTCTGCATACAGGTGAATCCCCCTGTAGGTCTCAAAGCTGCTGCCCACAAAATGGTGTGGTCCCATCACCTCTCCCAGCAGGGCTTCCTCATTTCTTAGGTGCGATCTTCAAAGCACCTCTGCCTCCAAAATCAGCACTACATAACGGACACAGAAGCCAACTTTTGCAGCTTGTTTTTGCACCACGATGTTATCCCAAGACACATTGCTGGAGGTGCTGGCTTGCTTGTCTCAGCTGAGCATTTGTCTTTCTAGGAGAGCAGGGAGCTTTGATTCCTGTGTCTGTTCCATGCTGCAGACCAGCTGGCTCCATGCAGGGTTCTAAGTGCTTTCCATGATCTCTCATGCACCTGCTCCAGAGTGCCCTTTCACAGCTGAATCTATTCTGCTTCCAATCTGCTGTATATCAGGGCTGGGTGAGATACTCGCACCTGTCCCAGTCACTACCATGTGTAATGCTGCTTGGATTCCTGGGGGATGAAAACTCACTAATATCCTTAATGAATGTAAGGTGTTAGCTTATGTGCATTGTCAGTAGTAAGAGCTCATTCTAGAGATGTTCCATTTAAGATGCTCAGTGCAAAATCATAGAATCCTTAAGGCTGGAAAAGACCTCTAAGATCAAGTCCAACTGACAACCCACCCCCACCACGACACCAAGACACGTCCCTCACTGTCACAACCACGTGATTCTTTAACACCTCCGGGGACAGTGACTCCACTGCTCCCCTGGGCATTCCAACGCTTGAAATAAGTGACGGAGCAGAGCCGTTGGTGGTGTGAAGTGGTCTCCAGTGCAAAAATGGGCTTAGGAACTTCAGTCGCTAGAGAGCAGTTGTTTTCCTTTTTATATTGCTTTTCTGTTCTGATATATTGTTATTATAGTTAGATTGTATATATATTATTATATGCTGGTTTTTTTTTATTTCTTTTTATATTTTATATTTTCTGTTTATATTTTTGAGGCGTTTAGTCGAAAACCCCCAGAGACGCATAAAAGCCTTTCTGCAGTGGATTAAATTCCCC
>PPHD01024692.1:0-12036 GCA_002909625.1 Bambusicola thoracicus
GTGGTGACACACTAGAACAGGTTGCCCAAGGAGGCTGCGGATGCCCCATCCCTGGAGGTATTCAAGGCCAGGCTGGATGTGGCTCTAGGCAGCCTGGTCTAGTGGTTGGTGACCCTGAACATAGCAGGGGGGTAGAAACTAGATGATCACTGTGGTCCTTCTCAACCCAGGCCATTCTGTGATTCTATAGTTAGTGACTAAGGAAAGAATAACAGGAGCTATCTCTGAATTCAGAGACACCAACAGTAATAACTTTCCTGGAATGGAAAACTATTCTTTTTTTTTTTAGTAGTTTCTAGGTAGATTGTATTACGAAATCATCTGACAACTTCCTACATACCTACCACTTTGTTGTACTTTTGCTCTACTAGTAATTTTGTTCAAATGGTCTTAAAACAATTCTCAGTCCTTGAAATTGACTATGAGCTGAAGTAAGTAGTGTCCTGCCATGTTCCTCTATGAATAGAACAGATCTTTTTAATTTATCAGCAATGCAAGCATTGGATATTTTGTCCCCCATTAGTTGTTCACATTTTTGCAGCTAACACATGATTTATTTGATGGATCATCAGTGAGGGCACAGAGCAAATATATTATCAAATGACTTCTGCATTTACTTCTGGAGTGTAAGATTTGCCTGTTATAAAAGAGAAGGAAAAATATGATCTGAGAATCAGAAGTTTCATTTTTAAGCTCACCTGCTGTCTAATTCTGTAACACATGCAGGCTAGCATGATTAAGTTCTTAACCTAAAAATGTAGTTGTGATTAACTGAAATGTGAAAGGGTTTTAAATCCTAAAATGAAATTTGGTACAAACACAGTACAACACAGTATTCGAAATGCAGTACAAACTTCACTTCAAAGTATATGTTTCTTAGAAGTTAGTTTTACCTTAGCTATTACAATCCAAATCCCCAGTTCAATTAACTTGATCAACCATACTCAAGTAATGAAGTTCTTTTATGTAGATATGACACTTAGCTACAATCTGATTTAGTATATTATTAACATGATATCACATATTGTAAGTACAGTCTCAAACTACTTTTTAATTAAAAGGGAAAATATGCAGACATGAAATTGGTGTGTAGATCAGAGCTGTTTAATTTAACTTTACGGCTTTGTCACATCATTTTCCTTCTTTGAAGCATGCTGAGTATGTGTAGTTTTTCTTCTATAACTGGAGTGATTCATAATAATAGAGTGAGGGAGATGGCTTTTGGACTGTTTCTTCCCTCAGTTCTGTCTGTCTTCACATCATCACATTTCCAGGAAGAAGAATGGCCTGAAAAATGATTCTGAGTAAGCCCTGCTCAATGCTTTTTCAGTGTAGAACTTAAAAGTGACATTAAGGTATCAGGCAACTGCTTTTCTTCCTCCCAGCCAGATGCAAGGGCAATGATATGAAACTGAAAGAAACCATAGCTCAATCATCTGCCTTCCACTTAATTTTTCATACAAATTTAAGGTCAGGATGTGGCCTGGTAACCAGTGAGGTGTATGTAACATTAGAACAATAATTCTCTGAAACTGATTATAAAGAGAAACCAGGGAGAATGGACAAGAGGCTGCTCTTGGTTAAACTAAAACTAGATGAGCTCCATTACTGTGTGGAGTAATGGAGTCCTTCATATAAATACTACTGCTAAGTAAGTACAGAATCCGTCAGTGGATAACTATGGAACAGATCTGTTTTACTTTCAAGAAAGCAATTTTTATGTATGTGTACGTGAGTTTTATATATTTTACATGCATATATATGTGCTTGAGTGCATAAAAAACATAGCTACGCATAAAAAAACATAACAGCATGACACATGATGCCACATATTTCAGACTAGATAATAAAATTATTTTTTATAATAGAAAGGTTATTTTCACAAACAAAAGCAAAAGTAACAGTATAGCAACATTAAATAGCTGCCCTTATTTTTTATTTTTATTTGCTAAATACCAGCCTTCCCATGTTTGTTCTTTGTTCACACACTTGTAGGTGATTCAGAAAACATATATACATCAGGGCAAAGTATTCTTGAGGGTTTTTTGTTTGTTTGTTTAATTTTTCTCCAGATGTATTTTCATCTGTTTTAAAAATGTTGTGGTATTTATTACATCTATTCTTACTGCAACAATATAATAAAGTAGGGCTGAGTCTGAGTTGTTGGGATGTCAAGAGTCTGGTAGGTACCCTTGATCAGGAATACTTACATATGCAATGCAGAAATTCATCTTAAATTTTCAATGAACTGAATTTCCTGTAAAGAGAATGAAAAAAGAAGGATGTATATGTCATAATTTAAAATATTTCTGCATTGACTTATTCCTGAGCAAACTTAAGGAATCTTCAAAATTGTCCTAATTCTCTTTTTTCTCACCTGCTTTCTCTTATGTGTTTCTATCATCTGTGCAGGTTTCCTCAGGCAGACATATATAGTAACTATGTAAAGAGCCATATGTAGTATCTTCTTAAGCTTCCTACCTTTTGAGGCATGAAGATGAAACTCACCTGGTAATTAAGAAGAGCTGGTAGTTTCATCTCAGAGATCCCAGCTACCCTCTAGTCTCTGACTTGAGCTGTTGAGGGCCTTGATATGTTTGGATTTCCATGTACCCTGGATCTGTAATCCAGTTCCTGAAGACTGCAACAGACATTGATATATCATTTATATATATCTTGTCAGATATTTCCTCATGCAAAATGAGTCTAAGAATACTCTTAACAACAAAAAATCTAATAATAATACCTGCTTCTTAGTCAGTGGTGAGTAACTAGGAATTTAACGTGCCAATCTCAGGGAGCTAGTGCCAATCTAGCAAGTTCTGACAGGCCACCAGATGCCAGAAAAGGATGCATGCAGAGGGCAGATGACAAAATGCTGAAAATTACTTTTTATTATTATTATTATTGTTTTCTGTTATTTGTTTGGTTGGGTATTTTTGTTTGTTTGTTCGTTTTGTTTTGTTTTAGTTTAGTTTTGTTTTAGCTTTTGGCTTTTACCCTTGTATCAAACAAACCAAAAATTCTTGACATTTCCATATTTTCACTGAATCGCAATCCAAGAGTCCAGAAAGTCAAAATCTTGTTGCAAAAAGCAATCAAATCTATGTTATTTAATTTCGGGAAAACAAAAGGATTCTTTCTATTCTGTACTGTTTTCTTCCTTTTTAAGATTTAACTCCGTAGGTCACCTTGTTTAAACTTCAGTGAACTGCAGAACAATAATTAATATCTGATCTTTCAGCTATGAAAGGAGGTAGACATCAATATCTTTTTAAAATCTTTTAATGAAAAGAAACTGAAAAAGCAGATCAAATTGCAGGAAACATTTTAGGTTTGTATCAAAGGTATTTTAGGAAAGTCTTCTGGTTAAGGCAAAGAATATCCAAAATGAAGACCCTCAAAATGCTACATTAACTGACTATTCCACTTCCTATTGACCATATAGTTAAGGCCAATGAAAAAATAACATACCAGAGAAAAAGCATTAGGAAAAAAGGACCTTGATAAGGTTAATTTGTAACCACGTCTCTGTTTATTCTAGCCTGTTACAGACAAGGTTCAATGGATGGACCAATTTTTGCAATGAAGTTAACTGAAAACAATGAAAAACCTGTTTGGCTAATGAAGTACCATGATTTTCTAGCATTCTGATAGCAGAAAACTGCTAGTGTTAGATAATATTTCCTCCGTCAATGGGCAAAGTGATGGTTGTTTTATTACAAACTTATTTCCAGCTTACTTAGCAAACCTTAGCTTTGCTGATAGCATTTTGAATTTTCCCATTAATTTCTGTTGGGGACTTAAGATTTCCCCTTCGGGCTTTTTTGTCCAATGGGAATCCTGTTGACATTCAAAAAAGGTGAAGATATCAGTAAAAAAATAACCCTTATGTTGCAGAAATTCAATAAAATAATGCATCACAGCTGAGTAGAATAGCTCAAAAAGAGCAAATAATTTCCTGTTTAGATATTGAAGGAAGATCTAGGATTTCCAGCACTTTAAACAATGCTGCCTATATAGCATATAAACATAAAGAATATTCTACTTGTGAAAGTAGTGCGTTTTATGTGAAAACAAAAAGTGCTTATATTTAATAGGTTAACAGTGTTTTCATACACATCCTTGATATTGCATATTTTGTTTCAGTTCTACACAATGACAACTTTCTTGTCAGTCACTATCCAGGAATGCAAATAAGAAATTGCATCTGTTACTTGTAATTTCACCAATCAAACTCCGAGCTCTTTGCTTAACATTTTCAACAATTCTAGCATGTGGTACTTGAGATAATCCTGAATCCAGTATGTTTTCCTGATGGCTAGATTTGCCTGTCACAAGCGTTTGCTTACCAGCAGTATAATATGAATGAAGTGAATTTTCACTGGAAGAAGCATATTGAAAACGTGTGTGTATCCTGCTTTGTCACATCTGTGTAAAGTTTCCCCCTCCTCCCAATGCAATTGTTTTTACTTTCTTTTAATCTTGCAAAGAAATGTAAAAGTGGAATAACTGACCCCATGTTCAAAGTCATTGTCAGAGACAATGAAGTCATAGGCTTCTGTTTTTAATAATGTCTTGCAAAACACAAAGCATCATTAATCATATTCAGAGGATAAAAGACACACAGATTTCCTAAACTTTCCTGAAGCCTTGAACATTTCAGTGCTGTAGATTCACACAGATAACATCCTACAACTTTGCAGAAAGTTCAATCAGTAAAGGAAATATGAAATAAAACCATTTTTTATTCTAATACATAGAAAACTGAGACTGTCTTTTATGCAAAGCAAAATAGCCTAGAATGTTTATTTCACAATAGTAGTTTCACAAAAAATGATGTTCTTTCATAGATTTTCTTATGATCCCTTTGAGATAGATTCAGTTAAACTACACCTAGAAACAAAAATATGGGTGTTCATACAGGAAATAAAACAATCACGCTTTTGCAATATTCACGTTCTTACTTCCTTCCCAAATACTTCCGCTTGTAAATACGTCTGAGTTGTATGGGTTTTAGATGAATGGCAGAAGATAAGTCGGACTACAAATTCCTTTAAATATTAGTCACTTATCCAACTGTCCAGATTTTCATATCAAGCCAAATTCTGCCAAATCTAATTAGTTTTAATGTTAAATACATTTTTATCCAGAAATATAGTCTTAGTTCATTTGTGCATTAAGACTTTGCGAAAATTATGTTGCTCTAAAATGAGAGAAATGTAATGGTACAGTTGAAATTTGGCCCTCTCCAACTCAGCACATGCCAAGTTGGATCCAACAGAAGAAATAACCACAATATTGTGTTTAAAGATATTTGTCTGTGTTCAGCAAAATGTTTGAGAAATGGCTTCATTTTGGCTTAAGTTTAAATGTGCTTAAAATACAATGTTGGGACTATGCTCTCAGTATGAATGTAAACTACTAATTAAAAATGAAGTATTTATTGTATACTTAAATGTGGATGAGAAGCAAGAAAGATTGTATCTTGCCTAGAGTTGCAGCTTATGTGGTCACATAGAAAAGGAGGACTCACTGTAGCCTCTGGAGGAAATCCAGCCTCTGAAGGTCATGGAAGATTGACACTTGATTTCAAGACAACCAAGATTTCAGTTGCACTAGGACGGATACAATAAAAAGTTTCTCAGCACTGTAAATAGCTTGTAGAACGGAACTTATGGTGAGACTTACTGCTAGTGAGAGGGAGTGAAGAGTAATTAACAAAAAGGTGGAAGATTCACTACAGTTTTGAGCAGGAGGTAAGCAAAGGCTTCAGAGGTATTTGCACGAATGATATGCTCCTTCCCCATCATCCAGAAGCTGACACTTCAAGAATTTCAACCTAGCACCTTCCAATATCCACAGACACTAGTACTTGCATACACCTTCTCTCAATTTATTCTCCAGTGGCCTTCACAGACAACCTAATCTGTGTATGTGTCTTTGCAGCAGAAAAGTGCATCACAGAGACAGATCATTTAGACTAGAACATCCTACTCAAATCTGTTCAAGGGGAAGGTGAAAATGAAAACCTTGCGTTCCATTGTGTAAGGTGTCTGCTGACCATCCATAATACTATCTTGAGCCAGCCCAAGAATGTTTCCTATATACACATGACAAAAAATATTTTAATCATTATTTATAGGTAGGAATGAATTTCAAAAGGATAGCTACTACCTGCTAGAAGCAAAAGCTTGAATATCTATATTAATGACTTGACTTAAATATATTCATAAATTATCATTACATATGTATGCATGCTGATAAATACATAGCTGTGTGACTTCTGTACAGTGTGCTTATTGATCTATGTGAAAAATGCATTTTCTGTCATTGTTCATACCAGGCAAGAACCTACCATGTACAATTTTATGTAGCCGCTTATTTGCAGTAAACATTTTCTTTCTTAATTTGTTCCATCCTAGATTTAAATGGCATTTCCAGCTAAATGACTTCACTATTATTATTTAGCATAGCTACAAGAAATTTGCAGAGAATGGAAAATATTCTTTTCAGTCTAAAGAGCAACATTTATTCAATGATACAAGCCAGGACTGCAGACCAGAAGTATGGAGGTTAAGTATTAAAATCGTACTTACTCCCTCCAAATACTCAATAGAAAAGAAATTGAGTGTATTTAGGATTCAATATATGTAGTCACAGATTACAGTTTGGCTGAACATGCTTGTCTGCTTTTACAGCAAGTTTTCTAAACATGGCAAAGATCTTCTACAGCAGTCATCAAAAGTAATAAACATTTAGATGAGGTTTTTATATTTATTTTGTGTTTATTCTAAGAAACTATTAAAAAAAATACATAGTGACTATTAAAAACAACAGTGGGAATCAAAATTTGAAAATTTTAACTGTAATTGTCCTCACTGAAAATCCAGTTCTTAGCATTGTCTGCAAGTGTTAAAGTAGCCTATGCACTTTATGCTCTTTTGTTGAGTCAATTTGTATAATAAATCAATTACTGTAATAGATTTGTTGTCATGTTTATAAGATATACAAAGCTATATTTGGAAGAAACCACTAATAACCTGATATGAATAAACTAGTCAAGTCATTCCTAACAAGAAGTTGGATGAAATACAAAATAAAACCAGATCATCATGCTATATTATCTATAAAGCAGCTTATTTATAACTAAAACATATACATTTTTTGGCTGATTCCCTTTCTGCTGAAACCATATCATAGTGTTACATCTATTACACAACGATGAGATCTTTAGATGTGATTCAGATTCAACATCAGAAACTGAATTTTTTTTCAATGAAAAATAAGTCTGTCTCTGAATGTTGTCCTTCTGGAGAGCTCAGACTGTTCACAGATGTATCAAGGAACTGGGCTAATAGGGATGGCTAAAAAAGCAACAAGAAATTCTTGAAAAGGGTTTCAACATTCAAGAAGTTCTTAAATTATACGGATTCATAGGTACATCAAAAATTTGTGCAAAACAGTTCTTCAGGAAAAGATAAAATATAAGTAAGTAAACATCCTTTCCTACATTCTTCCTTAACTAGATTAATGTGTCATTTAGAACCCCGTATTTTTTAAGTTAGCACACAATCTGAATCTCTTAACTTCAGAAGGGCATGATATAATTTCTTGATTTCCTACATAAAAAGAACATAATCTGTACTCATTTCCTCCATTCAGAGCAGTGCAAAGATGTATAAGTTATGCAAGATAATGATTTATCTTCTGCATGCATGCATTCTTTGTTCACCTATGACTGAAGCAAAAAAGGTAGCTCTCAGAAGGCCATTCCTTTGCATCTCATATTTATGTCTATTATGCATGATTCAGCATAAACAAAACCATAAATGGAGAGTTAGGTGTGGCAGGAATTTTCTCTTTGCTAGCTAAATTGCAGCTTTTCCTTGTTTTATCATTACACCAACTTTTATTTCAGGCTCAAATGTTGCTTCTTACAGAACATCATCTGAAAAATCATATGCTGAAAGTAATGACAAGTAGATTTTCCATCCAAAATGAAGTATAAAGAGAATTAATTTGCATCTAATAAAAATAAAACCATTTCTAAGCAATTCATATCACGAACAAAAAAGAAAATATACTGTATGATATTTGTCTAAAAGAATCGGTGGTAAAATACTTGAAATGAAGAAGGATAGTGTGATGAAATAAGCTAGCTCTAGTATAGATCAGAGCAACAAAATATGAGCTTCAATAGCATTGCTCATTTATATCAGATGTCTGGGAAAGAATACTGGCTTTCTCTTCTAGGGAGCACTGCAATATACTCATTTTCTCATTAAGTTAAAATATTTACATTTTGAATTCATCTTTTGTAATTGATAAATATTTTAAAAGCTATGGAGCACCTCTGATTCTTTTCATTTTTTATTTGTTTTTTTAAGTCTTTACTACTAACAGCTCACATAACTTGTCCCTCTTTCCTCTGTTCCCTGCTTCACTGAACTTGGAAAGCCAGTCTGGGAAAGTGTTTTGTGTTGAAACTATGTTTCTGTTCTTTAAAACAAGATCGATTCCCAATTGTGATATATTCTTTATCTACACTACAAGAGAGGGTGTGGGAAGAAGACAGGAATTCTCCTTCCACTATCAGTAAGTTTATGACACTTTAAAGTGTACAATGAATCACTCTTTCATTCATGGCTAAGAAACATCAAAATCAACTGTCAGAGTGAAAATGGGAGATCTGCTGCCACCACTTTTTTTTTTTTTTTTTTTGTCATATTGTCAAGTACTACTCATGAATATTGAATAAATATATTATAATTTCTTAGATGGCTTAAATAACTGAAGTTCTTATGACTTAAAATGCCATAAGGTAATATTACAGCAGGTCTTGATAATGAAGCTGTGCTAACTCATATGTGCGAGTTCCATTGTAAGAGAATATGCTACTAAGTGCAGAAGAAAAGGTTTCCGAGTAATATCTTTGTACTTTACAGAAGTATTAAGGTGTTTATTTCTCATGGACACCACTAATCTTCGAGGATCTGAGTTGTGCTGTACATCATCCTGAAACATTTTCTTAGCTGGTATAAATTCTAAGGGCTACAGTAACTACAGTGAAGTGTATTTTGAAATCTGGATATTTAACTCTGTTAACACTGAATTTTACATTCAGACTTTTATAACAGTAGAGGAGAACAATCACATCCAAGATGAGCAGCATCTTGTCCTACAGGATATATCTGAAACAATATAAACCTTTTCACTCTTCTGATGGTAAGAGAGAAATGCAATTAGCCCAAATCTATTCCAGGGCCTGAAATGTGGGCACCTACAGATAGAGAACATTTCAGAGTACTGAGAATGCAGCACCCTCAACTCAGTGTTGAAAGAGATGTGCAGTGTTTCACTGGAGCAAGCTAGAGTAACAATAGCATTTATCTCAGCTCAGTCCTCCGGCATTAATATTTGGTTCCTTGCACAGACTTCTATAAAATACTTCTATTTTTATTTTTTAAACTGAGTACCCTTTGAGCATGAGGAAAGTCACTGCAACTATAATTCTTAGTTTCTTTTTCAAATCTGTTGGAGAGTACTTGTAATGTGCAATGGTATTTCTAAGGAATCTTGTAATTTATCCTCATATTATTGTAGGTGTCAGTGTATTGATCTTGACTGAGTTAATACACTTAACCATGTTGCTCAATCTGCAGGATCATTACCCTGAATTTATTTTCTTTGTTTTCCCAGAGGTGAACTATCAATTAAGTGCATACTAACCAGAATAAGAGGATGGATTTGAGGCATTAGCACTTCCTTTCTAAAAAGGGAGCACCTGCTGAGTGCTCAGTGGTAAACCTGAAGTGGAGGAAAGCATCAAAATATTTGCTGGATGGATACTCTGAGTAAAGGCTGTCCATTAAGCTTAACTGCAATTAGGGAGTGAGTGGCTATCACTTCTCTTCATTCACTAAAAAAACATGAATTCTAATTAGCTTCAGCCAAAGGTGTAAGTTTCCCCAGGGGGATTTTAGGTCCCTGTACAAGCTCCCAGTGGGAGACAGCCTGAACATTCTCCAGCAAGCTGGAGATAGGTCTTTATTAGAAACACCTTTAACCCAACTACTGTGTCTTCAATACCACAAATAACAGCACATGGAATACTATTTTTTTTAATAAATCCTTGTTTCTGCTTTTAAAAAATCCAGATATTTTATGATAATAGCAACATCATGGGCTCTATAGTCTCAAAATTTTCCCATACACTTACGTAGGTGATTTGCCTTTGTAAACTGAGCAAAGTAATTAGTCAGATGACCAATACAATTTTCAGGTTATCCATAAATGCACTCTCACTGCATTCTCAACTATTTTAAGAGGCGGTTATGAACTAATTATGCTTTTAAAGCTATTCATCCTTTATTTCTTGGTTTAAATTATACTTAAATGGTATTTGAAGTTGTGTGTTTGGAAATCCAGTGTTAACCCTGTTGCTGTTGACTGAATCCCTACCCCACCTTCTTTTGAAAACGCCTTAAAAAATAACACTCAAGTAATGGCATATCCACCCACTAGCAAATGCTTTTAGTAACTTACAGTCCTTTAACACATAAGATTATTCCAATTTAGCTTTCCAGAGACCGCAATTTCTCTCAGTTGTCAAAGGTATTTAAATATTTTATTTCTATGAACTCAAACATTCTGTGAAGCCTTTTCTGGGTTCTGTCTTTGAGTCTGAGTACAGATACATCTGTATCAAAAAATGCTGAGGTCAGCCTAGGACTTTAGCTTTAGTAATTAATTAATTAATTAGATTTAATGGTTCAACTAGTGTGGTATTTAATCCTAATTTTGGTATTAAACAGTCACCCTTCCCTCAGCAAGATCCACAATCCTTGTTCTAGCTTTTTCCTAAAAAGCTCTGGCTATCAGAATGTTGGCCTGAGCCCTGGTGGATCCACAGTGGACTCCATGTATGTACCTGACTGATTGCTTTGAAAAACTAAGATGGTACAAGGCATTTGCCTTCCCTATCCTTGATTGCTCCTGCCCTGGGTGGACAAGTAGGAAGCATGCCAAAGGGACTACAGTGTCAGCAGGGCAATAGAAGTAAAATATAAGAGTGAATAACATGGAGGAACTGCAAGCTGACTTACTTAAGGTCACTCTTCAGGGATGATTCTTTTCTTAATGTAGGGGGTAACACTTCCTATTCTCTTTCCATGTTTGTCCCTTCTTGGTCCCATTGGTAGCCACACTCCAGGTGTGTTATCTAACTCTGGACCTGACCCCTTCTGCTCCTGTCCATTTGCATTTCTTATTTGGAATGCACAGTCTGCATGTTCTGCTCTTTGTGCACGATGTACTTACTGTCAGGACTGCAAGAAGCCACAAATGTCCCAGGTTGATTCTTTGAGGAGCGGAAGAATGTAAGGTAAAATGTACAGTAAGCTGCAAAGAAACTGTCATTCTTTAAATGCTGTGGTAAAACAACACAATTATGTGCATGAAGAACACCAGAAATTAGTTTTTCATGATGGAAAATATTTTCCCAGAGGCAATAGAAACCAAATAGAATGAAATACAGTAATTCTGTAATCAGAGGGCATAACCATATCTTTTCCCTACATACATTTTCTGTTCAAACTTTATGTCTGTTTTGAAGGACTGCCAAATAGTCCAACTTGTCTCTCCATAAAGTTCTGTGCTATTCCTTCTGGAGTGGGTGGGGAAAGGGAAGTCAAATGAGGCATGTTATCAGGTAAAATAAATAGTTTACTCTGTTTTGAAATCACAGTCCCTTTATCTGACAGGGAATTTTGTCAAGAACTGACATTAAGAGCAGGAGGATTTTAAATAAGATTGACTACTAGCCTGCCAGAAGGACTGATCTTTATGATTTCATCCCAAACCTGCAGCTCCACTGTTTTTCTTGAAAATATATTTTGGCTTCTTTCCATCTAAAACTTTTGCTGATCCACTGTATTTGGCACATGTATTTTCTTTGATGATTTTGGCAGCCATTAGATTTTGAAAAAAAAGAGAAAAGAAAGAAGGCAAGGCAAGGCAAGGCAAGGCAAGGCA
>PPHD01024693.1:0-12035 GCA_002909625.1 Bambusicola thoracicus
GGGCTTGTTTAGCTTGGAGAAGGCTATGAGGAGACCTCATTGTGGTGTTGATGAAAGAAAATAGTTTTAATCTAAGAGAGGGGAGACTTACACGAGATGTCAGGGGAAAGTTTTTCAGAGAAGGTGGCAAGGTGCTGGAACAAGCTGCCCAAAAAAGCTGTGGATGCCCCACCCCTGGAGGTGATCAAGGCCAGGATGGATGGGGCCATGGGCAATCTGATCTGGTGATGGGGCTGGAACTAGGTGATCTCTGAGATCCCTTCCAATCCAAGCCGCTCTGTGTTTCTACGTGACCATTACTGAGGGAACTCCGATAGCTACAGGGCTTCATGCACTGCGGGGAGCTCCCTGGGTGCTGCGAGAGATTCAAGCAGCGCCACGGAGAAATCCTAATGGGACGCCCTGGGTGTCGGGAGCAACCGCGCGGGGTTCTCACTGACCGCCCAGGATGAAGCTGCCGACGGCGGAGATAAAGCCGCTGAGGAAGGAGTTGAAGGGAAAGGTGCCGACACCCAGGCAGTAGCCAAACTGGAGCGCCCCGGTGAGCATCACGTACAACAGGTATGCGTCCAGCACCTTCAGACGGCTCGACGTACCACTGCCGTACTCCGTCAGGAAGCGCCGCACCACAGAACCTACCGAGCCCGCAGCCCCCGCACCCGAACCCGCCGTGCCCGACATGCTCCCCCAAGAAAGCTGAGGTGGCCGGAAGCAGAGTGGACAAGCGCTTCCGGAACACAGCCGAGCAACACACGCGCATGGCCAGTCCACTTCCGGGTCAGAGATAGTGCGCAAGCGCAGTTGTCCTGCACGCACAAGGGCGGAACTGAGGTGTTACTAGAGATACTGCGCATGCGCTTAAGTACGTGCCGGATTGGCTAAAAGGTGTTTCCGGCTGGCGCGTGCGCAGAAGCTCTTCAGTCTCCAGCGATGGCTTTGTGTGAGCTCAGTTCATGGCGGTAGGAGGTGGGGTTGAAGGTGTGGTTTTGTCAGTATGGAGGTTTATGTGTCTTCCTTCTACAACGCCTGGCATGCTGAAGTCCCAACGGTCCTGAAGAAAACCGAGACCTGCGCATGTGGGTTTTCCCAGTCTATCTGCAGCGCCCAGCGTGAGACCTGGGACTTTTCTCCCAAGCCAATTGTATGTTTTTTGGGCATCTCTGGGAATATTCATTGGGGTATCCTCTCTGGTCCAGCATAGCAGCAGGGAGATGTCTGGGAAGATATCCAAAAGCCATCCTTCTTCCTCCAGATTCTTGCAACTGTTGCTTTTGTGTAGGTCCCTTTATATTTATGTCCAGAGGGAAGCATTGTGTGATGGGGCGATGGTTGCAGTTGGTGATCTTAGAGGTTTTTTCCAGTCCTAATTATTGTATGATTGAGAACTGCAGCATTTCCTCTCCACCTTACTCATCCCAGACTACTCTCTGCTGTAAGGGAGTATAGAAAATGTATCTCCTCCAGGTACAGTAACAGTTCTCCTTGTGTTGGTTTATCTCATACCTGAACCAGGAGCCTCCTGGATTGTTTGCAGCCCACTATGTTGCTTTACCAACAGATATTCAGGTTGAAATCCCTCATCAGGATGAGAGCCTCTGATGATGATGCTTGTACTTGAAGCAAGAAGTTCTTGTCAGTAGGATTCCCTTGATCAGGCAGCCTATAGCAGGCCATGACCACCAGATATCCTGTCCCTAATTTTTACTCACAAGCTCTCAACCTATTTATGGGTTTTTTTTTTGTTTTTTTTTTTTTTTAGAGGCAGTTTTTTACAATCTATCCCTTCCTTAACACAGCACAAAAGCCCTGCTTCTCTTTCCCTTCTAAAAAACATATAGCCCTTGTTTGCAGTGTTTCAGTTGTGTGATTGTCATACCTACATCCCATGGTCAATGTAAGCTGTTAAAGATCGCTATACACATAACTTCATATAGTCACAGTTTCTTTCTTCACTGGCTAATGCTTCACACTCTCCTCCTCAGCTGATGATGTATCGTAGCGGATTCCCATTTGATCAGAACAAGAGTTGATACTGTAGATACTGAGTGTGTTCACTTGCAGTTTTGGGTCTCTGCTCGCAGTATTACCAGAGTGGCTGCATGAGCAGATAGTGAACTGGGGAAGGAGCATCATCTAGTGCATGCTTGTGGTAAACTGCTTGCTAAGGGAAAGTCTGCACTTCAGGAATAAAAGTCTCTGTCTGTACCCCTTCCTAGGGTTTTCCCAGCATTGCAGATGAGCACATTGCTATCTTCTTCTCATTACTTTAGAATGTCTTTAAAGAAATGAAGATGCTTAAGGAGAGCACCTAGATGGTCCACAGAAATCCTGGGATGGATAGCTGCTCAAGATGATGATTCACCCAAACTCAAATACACATTTCTTTTAGGCTGGGATGGACTGTGTCTGGAGATGCTGAAAACAGGCACAATTAGGAGAGCTTACCCCACTGTACACTGTGATGACTTTCCAGACTTTAAGGAGAGAAAACTTCCAGGCAGGGGCAGAACTAAACCACATCTTCACCTCTAGTTCCCTGTATGTAAAGACCTACTGGCTACATCACAATACTCTAGAATATCTTGAGCAAATACTGCACTTTCCTATAATCTTCAGGATAAAGCCATGATTTTCCTGGTGTCTGGGAATGAGAACGGGGGTCTCAGTGTCACTTTTTTCACCCCATGTACCTTGCCTCCCTGTTTGTTCTGGAAATCCTTACCTCACAGGAAGGCCAACAAGAAAGTTCAGCTCTTTCACTTTTCCTTCCATAAACTGAGCTCTGGATCTAAAACACTGGAATGCTTTAACCTCTTCCAGCTTTCCTTGTGGCGTACAAATAATCCATATTTTGGGAAGTGTCTCCTTTGAGATTTCAGGGAAGGAACGATACATAATTGTTTCTCTGCACTTTGCACTTGTCTGTTCCAGACAGAAAAGGTGAGTCTTAAAGGAAGAACAGCATTTATTTTGGAAGTCACATAGTGCAGTGGAGTGAAAATGTTAAAGATATAAAGGTAGATCATTAACAACTCAGTAACTTTCCTGCTATAGCTAGGATAAGTCAGCCATCACCCATTTATCTGCAGGACAGAGTGCTGCTACAGGTAAGATCAAGACTGTCACATCTTGTAGCTTGCAGAAAATTTTCTGTTTATTGGTATATGAACCAGAGACTTTGCCAACATGGAGGGCAGGAAGTGTGGTGCAGCACATTTTCAGTGGGAGCTACGGTTACTATGCCTTTTGTTGATACCTCTAAACATTCATCTTTTCTAGTGTGCGTGGCACTTTTGTGCCAAGAGAGCACACCTGTGAGCAGGCCAGTAGCCCATTTTGCCAAAGCTGCATTTGGAAAGGGCCACCACTCCATGAAAAAAGTTATGCTTCCCTTCCACTCTCATCTCCAGCTAAAACAAACATGGTGGAGGCTGTGAACTAGAGGTTTTCTGTTGTGCTCAGCATGATGCAGATGAAGCCCAGCTAGTAGAATACACCTCACAAGTAATGAGAATTCATGTGTTGTGTAAAATCCTACTTGGTAGCAGCAGTGGGGTTACAGCATGGCAGGTAAATTTAAGGTATGCTTTGTGGCCCTGTTTTGTTCCACAGGTGCTGATGTTCTTTATGCTAATGTTGAGCTCATAGCCTAAAGACACTTGGATTCACACTGCTCCCAAGGAGGGTGTTACTTGCCTCCAGGCACTTGTCCAGCTGAGACACTGCAATAAGGGAGAGATGAGGAGTAAGGCAGGAAGAAAGGTCCACAGAAGGAAAGGAAAAAGAAGGCATAGGACTATTTCACCTGACCCCAGGAAATTGAGGTCCTGTAAAGGGATAAGGCAAGTCCCATTGGAGAGAACGGGAAGGAGGCTATGCTGTGTAGATCTGCAGGAAAAGGACCCTCAAGGCTCACCATCTCGGCTGCACAGCCAGGTTACAGCCTTTGCCTCCAGCAAGTCACATAGCTCATGGTAACGCCTGTTGTGTCTCTGCAGCCAGGTCACAGCCAGCACTGTTGCCCAGAAACTAGGCTCCATGACCTGTAGGAGAACAATGAATGACACTGCTGTACATCCTCCCTGACCCTAACTCCTTCCCACCCCCTCTTTTGTGGCTAGTGGTTTCTGATCCTTTCACTAGTTCTCCCTGCCCAGGACTACACGCTGCCTCCAGAAAGGATCATCCTCTTACCTCACCAGGCATCTTTCCTTTGATTTCAGCCTCCTCAACCTGTAGCACAGAAACTAAACCTGAGCTGAGGGTCCAGGAGCCATCTGCATTCTGCAGTGCCACCAGCTCTCTGCACTCAGCAATGGCTTCACTCATCCATGGCCCAAAAATTTGAGAGGACAAAACAAATCTTGTTGAATCCACATGCTTGAGAGAGAAAATGGATGGTGGTGGCTGTTTAGGTGCTGTGAAACAAGACATGAACAGGGACTCAGAGGAAGATGACTCCTCTCCATTCCCCTGTGCAGTGCCCCAGAACACTCATCTCTACTCTTCCTCCGGCAGTTACCTGCAAACTGAGACCCTCCCTGCATGTCCTCAATGTAATCTTGTTCCCAAGGCTTTTTGGACATCCCTCACTCATCCCTCTTCCCTTGACATTTCTGCCCAGCCAGGTGCCCCAGTGGTCTCCTGACATCCTCAACACATATCATCCAAATGTGCTTTCACGCTATAGCACTGGCTCTAACGCCACCATGGGCATCCTTGACCTGGATCTCACAATTACTGAAGGACTTTCAGCTTTAATACTAATTAAGGGAAAGATCAAACTCACTAGTTTCAAGATCAAGAGCAGGACATGTAAAAAATCAACAGAACACTCCTATCAGACATTAATTAATCCCTGTATTTCCTATCTGCATCAAAGCTTTGTACCTTCTTTGTGAGCCTCATGCTGGAATAAGTTAGCAATGCCATTGGTGAGACGCTTGATGGCAATCCGTGACTCTTGCACTGCAGTGTGCCAGCCAGGTGGGTTCCATATGGTCTTAGGAAAGCAGGAAGTGTCAGTCAAGGAGCCACGTAGCAAAAGGATCTTGCAGGGAACAAATGACTGGCGAGGTGACAGCAGTGCCAGGGGCCCTTTGAGAGCGAAGAGGGAAAGGGGCTGAATTAAGGCAGTGAGGGAAAAGCACCTGTTGATGATGGGGCTTATGCATATTGTGGCTGGACTTCTGGCTCCTGTGGAATGAGAACAACACATAGAAATACCTCTCCAGTTCTTTTTCCCAAGTGTCTTTCCTTACCGTGGTACCAGGAGGCCCTCCGTGATGTACGAACACCCACATAGCTGGTGAAGGGGCAGATGATCCCAGATGTGAGACTGATTTCAATGGCACGCTGCATTTGTTCATCCCCTGACCCTCTCACAATCTCTGGCAACAGTAGCTTCTCCAGCAAATATCTTGCAGCCAGATGATGACCAGCCATCCTGGGGACAGAGTAGAGTGAGGCCTGACAACCTGGGGAGAAAGGGCCTCTCCTTTAAGGAGTGAGGATGTGCAAAGGCAAGACCTAGATGCATGGACCTTCTATCTTGAAGGAAGTGATGCCCATGTTCCCGGGTCCTGTCCATGTGGGTTCAAAACATGCTTGGACACTTGGGTTCTCTCCCAGTTTGGCATGGTGTGAGGAAGCTGGGAATGTATGAGCTATCTGTGTCCTCCCTCAGCTGGAGTCCACGTGTAGAAAACAAGGAGATGCTCTTACCGGCCATCTCCCTGTGGACATAGTGGGAACTGGATCTCGTGAGTGACATCCTGGCCATCCAGGTTGAACTGCAAGGTCATGACACCACTGGCCTCCTTCATATCCTGGAAACACATGTAAAATTACTGGAGACACATGATGGTTGCTGGGGGATATTTGAAAGTTACTGGAAGATTACCTGTGGTTATTGGGAGGTCATTGGAAGGTAACTGTATTTAACTGGGATGGTAGCCCCAGCTCTCACCTGTTTCTTTCCATGGATCTGTGCATAGAGGAAGATGTGCTGACCCTGAAAGATGAACTGAGGGGTCCCTCCCAGCACCTCAACATCCAGGCCAGAGGGCAAAGTCCACACCAGAGAGACTCCTTCAGCTACTGGCTTGAGGGCCTGCTTCAAGCATTTCAGCACCTGGGGAGAAATGGCAGAACACCGCAATCTGGCAACTCCATTAGAGTTCAGTATGTGGCACCTCTGAGTTCTTAGGGGACATTGGGATATGATTGGTGTTCCAGTTTTGGCTGGGATAGAGTTAGTTTTCTTCCTAGGAGCTGGCACAGTGCTGCATTTTGGATTTAGGATGAGAATAATATTAATAACACATTGATATTTTAGTTGTTGCTAAGCAGTGCTTATGTTAAGGATTTTTCAGTTTCTCAGACTGCCCTGCCAGCAAGAAGACTGGGGAAACACAAGGAGCTGGGAGGGGATGGGACCAGGACAACTGACCCAAACTGGCCAAAGGGATATTCCATACCAGATAGCATCATGCTAAATGATAACACTGGGAGGGGAGAACTAAATGATAACACTGGCTGTGGCAGGGAGAGACTGCTGCATGGGGACTGGCTGGGTGGTCAGCAACAGCATTGTGCATCACTTGTTCCGTATATTCTTTTATCATTATTATTATTATTTTCCCTTTGTTTTCCATCCTACTAAACTGTCATTATCTCAACTCATGTGTTTTACCTTTTATTCCAGTTTTCTCCCACATCCCACTGGTGGAGACTGAGCGAAAGACTGCATGTTGCTTTGCTGTCTGCCAGGTTAACCACAGCAGATGGCCTGCACCAGTTAGCTTCCCTGGGAGCAGTCAGGTCTGTGAGCTATAGCAGGGGAGAAGCCAGGGCACTGGGGTTCTCAGTGGAGTGGGGCAATTGGGTAGAGTCAGGGAAGCCTGGGTGCCTGGGTTCCCAAGGGCAGCTAGGTCTTGGCTGCCATGAGTGGGTTGTCCAAGTACCTGGAGGGCTGTGCATTTGTAGAATAGAGGGCACCAATCAGGTCTCCTGGGTTCCTACCTGAACTATCACATTGTCAGAAGAGACATAGATAGCTTCACCATCCGTCTCCCTGGCCAGGGTTGTGGCCAAGGAAACACTGTCCGTGGAAAAACAGAAGGAGAAACACCTATTGCAGAACCAAAGAAAGATTTCAGAAATGGGAGCCAAGTATAGATGCAAGGATGCAGGGAAAAGAGCTGGAGAATACTGGAGTTATAGCTGGGGATACAAATCTGGGGTGCAGAACAAGAAGACAGGAGGAATATAAGTGAGTGGACTGAAGGACTGGGATAGGGAGCTGTCACAGGTGGGCTGGAGCTTGGGGCAGATCTGGGGCCAGTCTAGTGGGGGTGTACATCTGAGTGTACAATCCCTGTAGCTCAGTCTCCCTTCTCCCTTTGTGAAGGGTTCCTTGAGTATGGGAGTAATAAGCAAGGACTCCCCTGTGAAGGCTTGACACAGAACAGAGCTGTGCAAGGTAAGAAGAGACTCTGGGACAGAGAATGGGCCTAAGAACTGAGACAGGTGAACACAGACACTCATCAATGATGGGAAGAGATCACAGAGTGACTGAAAGACTGGGGACAGAGTCCCCATTACCGGTGGCTGTTGCGATGACGGCAGACCTCAGCAGCAATGGCTTCAGTGTCAGGTGGTAGCTCAGACATGAAGATGAAGAGCTGGGAGACAGGAAACATCAGTGGTGAGCCTTTGAACAAGGACCCCCAAATGTGGACAGCAGGTCCCTGAAATGGAGAGAAGGGCCCAGGAGAGAGATCCCCTGTAGAGAAAGCACCCCCAGAGAGATATCCACTCAGGGACAGAAACCCCTTGAGATGTAGAACTGTTTTTTCTGCACTCTTCTACACCTCACAGTATCCTTCTTGTTCACCTATGACCAGCATTCCCCTTGGGTTGCTCACTCCACTCCCCCCTCCACCCCCCTTTTCCTATGTTCTCTCTGTACCCCTGGAACATCTATCCTTCTATCTTTCCATGCCCCTGTGCACAGACCTGGCGTGCATGTCCGCAGGGGCGGGGAGTGTTGTAGATTGTGCGAAGGGTTCCCAGCAGGTCTGTGTCACCCAGCCTGGAGCCATTTGTGGAAATGAGTTGCATTGCCTCATTCAGGTTGTCCTGGGTGTATTCAACACTCTGCCTACAGCAGACAGAATGTGTTTGCAGAGCACATTCATAGAATCATAGAATGGTTTGCGTTAGATCTTAAAGATTATTGAGCTCCATCACCCCTGCCATGAGTATGCTTGCCAACATTTCCCTATGCTGGTCCTGGTGCTCTCTGAGACCTACTACCATAGCTGTACTCCATCATTTTCTGCAAGACCCTGCCCCCTGCTAGTTCATAAAGAGATCTTGAGTCCTAGTTCCTACAAGACTCTGCTCAACAGAACCACAAGAGATGCTCTCCCATACTACCACAAAGATTGCTTCCCCAGAATCCAGCCCTGCCGTCCAGTACTGCCTCCAGTCATGCCTTCCAGTACCCAACATTGCGCCATATCGATCAGCCTATTTCAGAGCATCCCAGCCTGCCCTCTGACATCTCATTCTGCCTCATAACATCTATCATAGCCCCATAGCACCCAGCCATGCTCCACAGTATCGAGTCCTTCCCACCAGCTACATAACACTCATCCTGCCCCAAGTTTTCTTACGGGTAGATGCCCACAGGTGTTGCTCCATAGCAGTAGATGTTGAAGTAGCAGCCCAAGGGTAGGCTTTTGAGAAGGAAGAGCAAGGGGTCCTGTGGAAGGACATAGCAGGCTTGTCTTAGACAATACTGGTGGAGGATACAGATACCTGGTCCTTAGATTTGTCCTGCTAAAGCTCAGGCTCTGCTCCCTCTCAGCCTATTCCCTCACTCCAGTTTGGTCCCTGCTTTATGAAGGTACCTGTGCATGCACAAGGGAAGTGCTGTCCAGAACAAAGATGAACTCTCCAGACTTGCACTGCCCAGGTTTTGCATTGGGGATGCTGGGTGCCAGTGTCACCAACACCAGGGAATCACCAAACAGAGAGCCTGGAGGAGATACACAGTGCAATGAAGCCCAGTCTGGGATCACTTTCCTGATCCTAGTTCTGTTACTCATCGTGCTCTCAGCATCCACTCTCCCAGAGACCCTGATGCTCCATACTGGTGCCTTGGTACTCTACTGTACTGTCCACCAATTGCACAGCCCAGTGTCCCACCAGCCCAGTGTCTCCAATACAGTTACCCAGTAAGCCCTAATACAGAGTCCCTTGTACCCATCCTGGTGCATCTAATACTTCACCACAGTGTACTCAGCACCCCACCCTGGAGCCCTAAGACCCCCAGCAAGTCATCTGAATGTCTCCCACAATAGTCCAATGAAGCCTCTCATTCCTCAGTCCCCACTGTCTCCCTGTATCTCAGCACCTCCTGATACTCAGAGGTGCCCCCATGTTCCCTCTTCAACTGAACTCACCTGCAGTGGCCACAGGGTCTCCTTTCTCCACCACAACACTGACTGCAGTGGGTTCTCCGTAATACACCAGCAGCTCCAAATGATGCTTTGGGGGAGTGCCAGCCAGTGAGACCTGGAGAAGGGTTGCCTGGTCTTACACAGGAGGAAGAAAGCTAGGCCCAGCATTAGACTGGGAGCACAGCACTGATCCCAGTGCATCCCTTTTGGCTCAGTGGTGATGCCACTTGACAGCTCTTCCTGGGACTCTGACATTCAGGAGGGTGTACCTGTGCAGTACTGTGGTCCTGGGCAGTGTAGATCAAAGGAGTGAGGGCACAGTTAGCCTGGACATCAGCCACACCACGGGGTGACTGTAGGTTGGCAGTTAGCAGGAGGCTGTAATGGAGCTCGTCAGTGCGACAATTACAGGCTGCAGGGAGAAATATGGCATAAAGGAGGACACTGGCTCTCCATGCAGTGCATGTGGCATTTGGCATCCATATATAGGATGTGGGGATAACTGGGGATGTCAGTAAATTGTTTGGGAGTGTTTCTGAGTTTATATATGGGAAATTCATGAGGGAAATATGGATCCACTTCAAAGGACACAAGGAAAGAAGCACAGATCTGCTCAGGGGCTGCATTGTGGCAAAGTGTCAGCGAGTGTAAAGGAGGATGCATTGGGTCTGTTCATAGAGTGCATGGGGAGTGTGGTTCTTCTCAGTCATGTACCCTTCTCTAGGGCATGTAACTGTCAGGGCAGGTTTCTTTTAGGGTTACTCACTGTAGTGAGTCTTGTAAGGATGCATTGTGGATGGCAGCATAAACTGGGCTGCTCCATCTGGCTTCCGTGATAGCTCTTGGACATAGCGTAAGGTCACAACCATTTCCTTGCCAGGGGCCAGGGAACCCAGGAAGCAGGCAAACACCTCGCCTGATTTCTTAACCTCATACTGAAGGTACTCAAAATTCTCCTCCTCCCCTGTAGAGCCTCTGTACAGCCGCTGGGTCTGAATGGGAAGGAGAGGAACAGAAGGCTGGTTGCTAACCAGGCCATGGGCTGCTCATTCCATGCTGCTTTCACAGTTCTCTCATGCTTTCCCAAATGCTGGTACCTCATCCTGCAGCACAGCCTTGACCTTGGCATCCTCACTACCGGCCTGGAAGGAATAGATGGCCATATGGGGGCCCAGGGGGAAGACGAAGGTGACTTCTGAGGATCTCAGACTCTTGTTATGGTAGATCAGTTCAGAGACTACATCAGCTACATAGTCCTGGATAGCAACATCCACCACTGCACTACAGAGGGGCAGTGGACAGAGGGGTACGTAGAACTCCTTTCCCAACAAAAAGGATCCTGGTACTGTTGAGAGAGTTGCAAACTTTCCATCCAAACCCACAAACAACACACTGCTTCAAGTGTGCAGCTGTTGACATTATGGAGACCAATACAGCTGACAGTTCAGTGCTGCACAAGGAGAGATTCTCCCCCCTCAGAGGTAAAAGGGGATCCTAAGCTTTTGTGCATGGATTAGATACAGCATTGTTGAGGATCTAGTATGAGCCTACCATAAGAAATTTGATCTACTTGTACATCCCAGCTTCTTTTCCCCATCCATGCCTCTGTTCCCCACCCTGATCCTGTAGATTCCTTCACCATTCCCATCCTTGTTTCCCTTCACAAGATCCAGTCCAGACATCTCCCACTACAGCAACCTATCCTTCTCCTTTCTTTACCTCTTTTTGGGAGCATCCCCTACCCCCTAAATGTCCCTCGGCTGTCTGATCCCCCCCTCACCATCGATGTAACTTTTTTCTAGAAGTCCAAAGCTCTGATGCCACATCTCTGGAGACCTGCAGACAGGAAGGGGTCTTGTGTAAGAAGAGAGATCCACAGACACCACCCGGCAAGCTCTGTGTGGTCAAGATTCCTTGTAATTTCACCATGCTTACGTACATGCCTGGAGGTCCTAAGCCACCATGCACAGCCAGAGCAAATCCAGATTCAGAAATCCCTGTTCATGAAGACTAACCAGGAGTATTTTCGCATTAAAGAGGTCTGCACCCCATCCCCATCATGGGAAAATTCTGAAGAACAGTGAAAGGAGATAAAAGGAAAGAAGGTGTGAAAGCAAGTGTGGATGGATGGATTGATGGATGGATGGATTGATGGATGGATGACAGTACATATCTGCACTGGCAGATCAGCAGATGGGATCCATTTGGGGACAGGCAGATGCAGAAGTATACGGAGGCAAGAATTTTTGTTAAGTAGATGCATAGATGGACGGATGGAAGAATGCATGGGTGGATGGATGACTGAGAAGCTGGAGGTGGATTCATTTTTGAAGAGATGAGTGGGTACCCATCATAAACAGTATAGTGTGAATATAGCTGCACAAGAGATTGCACCTGTGAAGTATATTCTTGAAGTAACACGCAAGGGCAGACTGAAAGGCCAGGCAGCGTGGAGGAACATATCAGAGAGAGAAATGAAGCCAGGATCCATGGTGGCAGAGCAAATAAATCCCAGAAAGGCACCAGTGGGAGGGTGTTGTAAATAATAATAAATATATATAATAT
>PPHD01024694.1:0-12035 GCA_002909625.1 Bambusicola thoracicus
GTCAGTTACAGTTGTGTTCCTGGTAGGCTTAGATTAAAATCAGAAGATGCTCTGCTACATCCGAGCATCACACTGAAATGGTTTTTTCTTCTGTAATTTAAGATAGGAGGTTTTGAGATAAAGCTTTGTGTCAGTGAATCTAACTCATGGAATTTCAGAGACTACGGAGTAAAAATATACTTCTTTATTCACCTGGACTTAATCATTTAACCTGCTTTTCCCCTAGGTTTCCAAGACCAGGGGGCTGTACATGGACTTTTCTTTTGTCTGTTAGGAAATAGGAAGCAAGTCCTTCTCTCTTTTTTTTCCCTCTAAGCTTTGGCTTAAGTCCACGTTTAAAGATTGGAATAGGCAATGCATATATAAAGCATCACAAAGCCATGAATTTGCTATTCCTTCTTCCTCTAGCTAGGTGGAGAAGAAAATAATTATTGCAAATCTGAAATTTTAATGGCTTAATACCCAGAAATGTCCAGGAGTCTCATTCCCTTAAATAGCTCCTGGAGAGTGCTTCCTTGTAATTATATTTGCAGTATGAGTAATAAGCGACAGAAGTGCAGTGTAATGTGTTGGAAAGGAGCTGACAATATTATTGCTAGCAAAGATAATTTTAGAGTGGGGAGAGACTTCACCATTAACGTGAAATGACAGAAAATTACCTTTTTGCTCCATTCAAGAAAAGTGCAAGGAGAGGATGAGTATTCTGTATGCTGCACTTGATTCTTTTTCTTGGGTGCAGTCGTGACTGATCACCACCACTTTCAGAGGCCCTTTGCTAATGCTTGGCTGGTTCTTTGCTTTTTTCTTCTCTCTGCTTTTGTGCGGCTGCAGGGATTCAAGGGCAGCTCCCTTCCTTGGGGCTCCGTCCTTCTTTGCCTCGTGGCTCGTGAAGATTTTCTGCAGAGGTTTCAGGGTTTCCTTGTTTTCCCTTGGACACGTTGTTTTAATTGGCTGCTGCTGCGTTGGTCTACCATGCAGGTCTACCCTTGAATGTTTCTGAAGGTAACAGCACAGTAAGGCCGCTGGTAACGGAGAGATGATTGATTGCTCCTTCTAGCTTTGAGACGTGTTTTCAAGTAATCTTGGCACCCAGGGCCCTTCTGGGAATGCAGCCTCACCTGGCCCTGGCAGTGTTTGGGCACAGATCCTCCCAATGCAGCTGTGCCTCCTGGAAGCTGGGTGCCTCCTTGGCCTCTCCATGCTTTCTTTCACCTTTTAACAAAGGGGAATGGATGCTTAAGACTGCTTCCTTGCATGTCTGTTGCCCTTGCTTAATGACTCTGAGGTTGCTTTGCATCATTTCTTACCCCTTCCCTAGAAGTAAGAATTTGAGATTCTTCAGCCAAAACACATTCAGTAATCCTTTCACAATCATCCCAGACAGCTGGGCTTGTTAGAAAGTTGCTGTGTGCTGATAGTTCTCAGGTGTTCTGCCTTTCATCCCTGCCCTGCTATGGCCGTGACTCAGCCCCTCTCACATTAACACTGGGAGCAGTTCTGTTGTGCACAACGCCACCCATCTCTGAGGGCACCTTCAGGGGCTGCGGTTGCTGGGCCAGGGCATGCCAATTGCTGCTGTTCCCCATCAGGGTGAAGTGCACACTGCTCTCAGCACATGAACAGAGTGTGTGTGCATACCCTGGGTATCGTCTGGCAGCAGCAATTGACCTGCAGGTGTAAGGAGCACTTAGGATTTGTGCTTCAGGTTTTTCTGTGTTCTGCTATTTTTATCCTCTATAGCAAATACGTGTGTGTGTGTGTGTGTGTGATGGATTTATTCTTGAAATGTAGAAAACTTCCACTGTTTTAATGACAGATGAGAATGTCCTGATATTTCTTGTATTACAAAGCTGTCAATACGGCACACAGTCTCTGATAATAGCTTCTAAAACAGTTCAGAAATGCAAAAAGCATTATTCAGTGCGTTGGGTTCGGTCTCTCTTTTGATTTGCAGTGATTCAACGTCACGGATGTTGAATAGGAGTCAGAGAGGAGCATTGGGCGAGCTGTAATTCTTGCTGAAGATGTGCTCTTTATTAGCAGAACAAATAGTCGTGACATATAATGCTTTATAGCTCTTGTGGGGAGGTAGGCAGAGGGGAAATAACCCCATTTGTCTTTGGGATCAGTTAGACTTAACTTTTCATTACTGGCTCACTGTCTGTTCTCAAGGAGAAATGCTTATTTAAAACACAGAACTTGGGAATATAAGATAAATAGTGGCTCGTTCAGCATAAGTCACAGATCAGACATTACTAGTAAAATATTGAAAAACAAGTATTAGGCTGTAAATGGGAAACAATACATAAATGAGACAGCTGATTGCTTGGCAGGGTATGTTCTCCTGAGGGAGCACTCTGTGTCCCGTTGCTTTCTGTGCGGCCCTGCTGGCTTTGGGACGTCTGGGGATGGCAGTGCTGTGATACCCTGCAGCACTGCACTCCTTCTGAGGCCACATGGGTTTGTGATGGCTGTGATGCATTGAGGAGGTCCTGCTGGATGGCTCAGGGCTCCATCAGTGCCAGCTGGGTGTCTCGTGCTGCCGGTTGGTTGGCTTTTCCCTGGGTTGTGCTGATCTTCTCTACAAACGTGTGGTTGGTACACAACACCTCTGTGCTGCATGAAATACAGTCACAGAATTGCTGTGTTTGAGTGGGGGTATCTGGAGAGAGCTGTGTGGGGCTCTGGGGCAGTTTGGTTCCTTTTAAAAGTTAGGACAGTCCTATAACATACAGAACTTGTGCTGCACGAATTGAAAATGTTAACGCTTTGGGGCTGTTCTTCCTATTTCTAGTGCTCAGTATCACTGTGTTACCTTGAAACAGGTGCATTATTTTCTTGCAAATAACCTGTGATGCAGCAGCAGGGCTGGGGCAGGAGCCCTGTGCTGTTCTGTGTGGGTCACAGCACTAACCCAGCCCAGGAATTCTTGAAGACACTTTTTTTGTGTGCAGGCAATGTGAAAGGTATCAGCACCAAGGTGCTGGCACAGTTGGTTTTTGAAAGTAGCAGTTTGGTGTTCATTGACTAAGTGAGGAGAAAAGAGATGAAGGTGAAAGGGCAGCAGACAGGGAGGGGGGCTGGGCAGGCTGAGTGGGGAGGGCTCACTGCAGACATGGGGTCCTGTGAAGCTCACCCTCTTTGGCCACTAACTGCACTGCCATGCACTGCTCTCAATTATTTGGGTTTCTTCTTCATGCTGACTTTCTGCTCCAGAACCCCTGTCAGGCTGCAGGTTTCCTTCCCGATGTAGAGCCTTCTTGGTGTGAATAGCACTGTTCTGCTCCACTTTCTGCTTTCTTTATAAATAATACATTTGTGTGGCTCTAGCTTTTTCTATGTGCATGCAGTTTGGGCTTTTTTCCTGCTGTTCTGAATGGTAATGAGCACCCTGGGGAAGCAGGGCTGCAGGTGGCTGTGCTCTGCCAGGTGCAGCACTTTGCCTGTGCTCCTTTGGTGCTGGGACACAGCTTTAGGTAGTGGGATGAAGGAGTTTAGAGAAAAGAATGAAGCACTAAAATAATCCTTTTCAAGTAATATTCTTAACCTGCTGTAGTGTTTAGTAATTGGTTCAATGAAGCTTTTTGCTCAGAGTTCAGCTATCAGTGGGTACCTTAGCTGCTGTGTGCATAGCAATCTCATTGACTGAGGAACACGGCTGCCAATTGATCACAGTGTCATTTATCTCCTTTTATTTGCCATAAGTATCCAAAAGAGCACCAAATCTGGATGAGTTGTGACAACTTGAGAGGAAGTGACTAAGACAGAGTCTGTCTGAATTGCACATATCATTGTGTGTAACCATCAGATATCCAATGGCTTCCTTGGTCTCTTGGGTGTTTTTCTTTTTATTGTTTTTGGTTTTAATATTATAAAGGGTATAATGTGTTCTAATATTGATCAGTGACCATGAGTGGCATAGCCACATGTTCTGATAATGTATTTCCATTGAGCAGTGACTAAGATGTGTAGAAGAAATCCAATGACATCCGTTTCTATGCTGTATTAAAGATATAATGTGTAAAAATAGTAATGTAAAAACTAAGTATAATTCCTGTAGAGTAAGTACTGTTCTGTTAAAACACTATTCTACTGCTCTATTAAAAAATGTGATCTGCCTTGCTTAAAGTAGTCCATGTTAAAGAGCAGATAACAAAGCATAGCTGAAACTTCAGAATTTATAGTAGTGGTAAAATCTCAACCCCAGAATGGGTCAGTTTCCGTGCTAAGTGAACATTTTATTGTCTTTTCAGATGAAGACTGTCAGCGTTGCCTTAGTTTTGTGCCTGAATGTTGGTGTGGACCCTCCTGATGTGGTGAAGACCACTCCGTGTGCCCGCCTGGAGTGCTGGATAGGTAGGTTGAGAGCTGCTGAGCTGCAGGAAACTTTTGGCCTAACAGATACTGAGGTATCCCATGTATGGTCATCTCAAAGTTGTGTGCTTCCTGAACTTAAAACTGAGGTGAGCTGCAGGAAGTCTGGTGGATGATTTGTATGTGTCCATCAGTAACTGCTATCATAGGTCATCTTTTCTGCTTTATTTTAAAATGAGATATCACGGAGAAAGAAGAACAAGCTGCTCATTAGCTACTTATCCTTTTTTTTAATTGCTGTAGATTTGTAAGTATCTAAGGAAATTTCTGAGCAGTTACATCTTTAGAGTACTCTGCTGTGCGAAGGTTTAAAGTCACCCTGTGTCACATAATAGAGAAATGTCTTGAACATGTGTGGACTTCACTGCATTTTGAGGTGACGGCTCTGAGGCTATTTGAATTGGGAGCGTAAATTCAGAAGGGCTGGAACTATTCCCAAGAATGTCTTCCAGCAGTGCCAACACATGGGCTTTTTATTTTGATGCAGCATTGGGTAGCTTCCGAATTCTTTGTTAGGAAGCAAAAAGTTTCCTTGGTTTTAACACTGTCTGCTTTTCAAGATGAAGTAAGTCTGAAATAATATTAAAGAGGAAATACGTTGTGTAAGAAAACAAAGATATTTGGATTTCACATAGGAATGGGAAATATCCAGTCTTTAGCAAGTGGGGCACACAGCCCGTAATCTGACTTCTTGAGATGCATAATAGGCTGCAGTAGCAAATTTATCATTGTACAAAGTAAACTTATTGAAAAAAAACAAAACCAGAAACTGAAAAACTTTCAGGACATCTCACTTCTAACTTGCTTTATGAATCTGCAGTATCTCATTTTGTTTTTTTAACCAAAAAATGCTGATGACTTTATAGCAATTAAAAAGCCATGAGCAGGCACTAACAAATACGTCTAGTCAGTGGAGAGAACAGCTCCTCGTTTCTCACTTCTACATGGGTAGGGAGCAAAGAGAATGAGGAGTATTGCAGAGTCATTAAAATAAAGTTATTGGTGCTTATCATCAACAAAGAGAATTTTGAATGCAGTTTCTTAATTAAATTTTTAGTGCATATCTGCACAAGTATTCATTTCCATTTCTGCTACCTTCAGAAACCTAAAGCTGTGTAATCTGCAAAAATATCCCTGTGTTCCCTTCTGTATACGAGCCTTAAGAGAAGCTAATGGTGTATATTGTGGAAGCATAATGTCTCTGCCAGATGTAGAAGACAGCGTGGAAAGCATTTTGAGGCCATTGCTATTACTTAAGGTTGAGCTGCAGTCACCAGCCTGTGCGCTCTGGTAACTATTGGCCACCAGCATCTCTGCCAGAAGCCAGCTGCAGCTCCTGCTGTGCTTCCAGATGTGCCCTTGGAACATCAGGGGTGTTGTGGTTCGCTCCAGAGCTCGGCCATGGCTGGTGTTGTGCAGGGCTGGTGCTGCCAGAGGCTCAGGGAGCTCTGTGCTGAGCTCAGCCTCCTGCACTGCCTGCGTGGGCAGTGTTCATTGCTCTGAAGGCCATCCCAAGCCCACCAAACTGTTGTTCTACTCAATAGTATCTGCTTGAAATTTGCCTTAAGTATCAAGGGCACTGTCGTGGTTCAGAGTGCCGGAGATTACTGCGATACATGGAGACGAGTGCTGAAACTGCAAGGTCTGCAGAGAGGATTGAAGTGTTTGTTCTGTTCTGGTGGTGCTTCTGGAGCAGCAGCTGCAGCTAAGCTGAAGGAAGTGTACATCTTGAAGCCTGAGCAGAAAACGGAGTACTTGTGCTTGTTTTCTGTCTGGCAAAATGCAGACAGTGTTACCCTAAATCGTTCTGCAGGAGGATACTGTATTTCAAATAAAATCCTGGGCTTAATGCATGTACGAAATCCTGCTTTCATCCTGCCTGGTTGTTTTGCTTTTAACGGTATGAGATAGAATATTCATAAAGGTGATATTAAAAATGTGATGGATTCATTAATTGCTTTTAAGAGAATTTGAATTAAATTGCAAAGTATTGACTTTAGATTTTTGGGAAGTTGTCAAGTGTCAATTATATGGCCTTGATTTTTGAATGAAGCACATAAGCAGATATTTTACTTACTATGGATTGTAGTAATTATCTGGTGATTAAAATTAACTTCTTAAAATGGTTAAATATTTGATGATTTTTTTCTTGATAAATGCAAAATCGTGCTTCGTTTACTACCATCGCTTCCTGCTCCAGACATCACACACCAATTGTGGTTTTTATGTAAGCTGTTTCAATTTTGGTCATTATTTACTACAGGAACCTCCTGTCAATATTAACAGCAACAAGTGTTAAGCCTCGCTTCTCTTTTGAAACAGTTGTATTGATTACCTTTGTGAGACCTTCTTCCATGTTCGACAGGCTCTAGTGGTTTTTAATTTCTGTTTGAGTGAAGAATTTGGGAATAATTTGGGTCCCGGGTTATAGATCTGAATTTTACAGAATCATCATGTGGAGTTGCTAAAGGCTTAAATGCGTATAGAAGTGGAAATGATTTTGTCCTCTTGACAAGCTGAGCGATTCAGCCATGGTCAAAAAGACTCATATGCATTTTATTTCCTAGATCCTCTGTCAATGGGTCCTCAGAAAGCTCTGGAAACCATTGGTGCGAATTTGCAGAAGCAGTATGAAAACTGGCAGCCAAGAGTAAGTATTCCTGGGCTTTCCCCTGTGAGCTGCAGGCATGGTGCTCCCCCAGGGATGGTGCTCAGCTCATATTGAAACCGAGCTGCATACCTGTTATGGGGCATGGTGTCTGGCAGCAGTGGTTGCTGCTGTCATCCATCCATGTGAATAAATTCTTGCAGGCTGTCAAGCTATCCAGTTCTCTAGGTGGTGTCTCTCTTAGCTAGTGCTTAATTCAATCATGTCTGGGATATTTGTTTTAAGTACTGTGTTCTACAGCTGAATTCTTAATTTATGTTCTCCCGTCTTTATATTTGAGATGTTCTCTAATCTTTCATTCTGAGTTTGTGGTTTCCTCTGTAATAAAAATGTTTGCCCTCAGCTACTTCAGAAGTGCGTGTCCCAGTGCTATCAGCACTGTTCTGAACTTGGTGGTTGGAAAAAGTCAATGTGGTGCAGTTAGTAGTGGAGGAAGGCTCTTGGTTTTAGTGACTTCAAAGCTTTGTTAATGTCTAATTCAGAGTACTATAGCATTAGTAGTGTGTATATAAGCTTTCGTATAATGTGGGTTTAAGTTTTTGAAAGTGAGTGTTCTGAATAGTAACATAAATAAGAAGTTAAAGGTGGCAGTGCTGTCTGTAACAACTCCATCTCGCCTTTGGGGGAAGTGCATTGCTTCTGGGTGCTTCACTGTGCATGGTTTTCTGTGTCTCTGTAAACAAACTACACAGGGGTCTCCTGAAGGAAATGTTATGTCTGCAGCATGCTTCAAATAGATACAGGAATCAAGCTGTAGCATCGTGTTCACAATTAATATTCCCCAGTATGTTTGTGTCCTTATCTGTATGCTGTAGGCAGTTTGGATCAGAATATTCCTCTTCAAAGTACCTCGACTATTGACTACTAGAGCATAAACTTATGATTATAAACAAATAACGTGTAACCCAAACAGAGTAATAACTCCACTGAATGAGCTCGCCTGTAGATTTACCTTCTCCCTTATGGAGCAGCACTAATTCTAAGATCTTCATTTTAAGGAGGTATGGGTAAGGGGACACTGTTGGATCCCTTCTTGTTTCCTTTCCCCACGTTTTCCATTCCTTCATAAGGGACCAATACTTAGGGATAAAAGACAAATGGCTTTGGGGTTGTCTTTGCAGCAGTAAGCAGTTTTTTTCCTGTGCAAGGCACTGGGAATGTTTCTCACCAAAAAAGGTGACTGGGCTCTGTGTGGTTCTGAATGGATGCTGGATGGTTCTTCATTGGCTGCATCGAGTCTCTCCTCTGCTTTTTAATTCAAACTTAATGGAATAATATTTTCTGAGCATTTTGAACACCATTAAGTGTAGCACGGGTTCTTTAGCTCTTACCTGTGTTGGATACTTCTCTGCCTCCTTATTCAGGAATCCCCAAGCAGAACTGGGTTTGTCTTTTGTTAGCAGCTCGTTACCTGAAGGAGACCTACTGTATTAAGCAGTGAAACCTTTACGTTACCAAATCTTTGGGTAATTTGCTACAAAACACTTCAAATGTGAATGTTCAGAGGGCATGCTTCTTTTCTGAAGTGTTTTTATGTAAGAAGGGTCACTCTTGAAGCATATATGGTGCGTGTTTAAGGCAGGAGAACTTTCTTTTGCATTTTTCCTTTTGGCTCATTGGTTTTTTTTTTTAATCTCTCTCTGCCAGCACAGAGATTTGGCAGCAAACACAAACAGCATCTGAAACCAAATAGGGAGAGTAAAACATCTCGATGCTGAGGTGACAACAAAGCTCCCTCTGCTCCTTAGCACCGCAGTCCACATTAGTGAGGAAGGAGGGCCAGGCGCCTGGAAGCAGCAGGCACACGCTGTGTGGGCTGAGCTCACGCTGCCCTGTAGAGTTTGCACAAAACACGAGGCAATTACCCAGCTCGGGTGTTTGTGTGCAAGGTGCCTGCTTCCTAAGAGTAAATCACAGCCCTTTGAAACATTGCAAAGCTAAACACGTACCGTTTTATTGCACTCTACAGGGCTCTTGAGTTTTCTGCAGTAATAAAGAGAAGTTGATGTGCCATCTGCAATAAAACAATAGGAACATTATTGAATTTCCTAGACCTTTCATATAAATACTAATACAGCTAGTTTTGTCTATTTCTCAGTGTTTTGGAATGGCAGAAGAATTGATGGAAAGAATACAATTTTGGGAAAAGTAGGCATGTTACTGGTTTGTTACTGCGGGTCCTTAAGCCAGGAAGTGCCTGTCATTGATATCTTACTGCAAATGCACAAATAGTGCTAACTGCTGGTAAATGGATCGTGTCAGTCCTTCCAGGACTGTTCCTGTAATAGATGTTGTGTGAGACGTCCCCTTACGTTGCTACCGGCGCAGCCCTTGTCTGCTTGTAACTGCAAGATGTTGTTCGAATAAATGCCCGTACTTGTTACGTACAAATAGTTTAGGTGGAAAAGCCTTAAAAGGGACAAGGATGAAAAGTCTTTGTTTCTGGGAGCTCCCAGGCTGCACAGCTGATGCCTATTTCCCTTCAGGTCTTATCGAGCCCCTTTCTAAATAATTTATCAGCTTGCCATGGCTTGAAGTATTTCTGCTGATTAAATTTAAGACTCTGCTTTATTGTTGTGTAGCTACATAAATTTGTGTGCTGCAGGAGGAAAAAAACACTTCAGACGTCCTTTCATCTGCAAAATACTGCGGTTAAACAATGTTCAGTCATCTCCCTGCAATTCTCAAATGAAGATTTGAACGGGGGAAGGAAGTAGCAGATGACAAAGGTGCAGACACACGGCAAAGAATTCATCTCTACAGAATCTTTTCTGAACAAGTGAGAGCTCTTGCAATTCAGCGCGGGGATGATTCAGGTGCCAGTGAGTGGAAAGGAAAATAGACAGCCCTTCTCCTGTGTTACCACGTGCCAGGGGTTTTGACTTCTGCTGGGAGCCGAAGGGGTTAAACGTGAGGGTAATCTGGAAAGCAGGCTCAATTACAGGGGATAAAGGGGGTTGCTTAAGCAGCTGAGAATGAAAGGAGGAAAAGGCGGTGAAAGTGAAGAGCTGGGACCCCATAGTGCAGGTCTGGGAAAGCATCCTTGTGATGGCTGTGCTTGGGGGAGTCTGCAGCCTGCTGGGTTAGGGGAGGCTGGAGAAGCTGGGAAGAGCCAGGGTACCGGTTCTGGGACCTGCACTACAGATTGGGGCCTACAGCATCAGGAGAGTGCCGTGATAAAGGAGAGCCCTTAGCTGAGATAATGCACTGTGTCACTTTAATTGCCTGCAATAAAGTACTTGCAAAGTTTCTTTTGGAGATTCATGTGCTCAGTGTTTAGATAAGAAATTGATTGAACTGGAATGGTACTTCTCTGCCTCTGGTTTTCTTCTATTACCCTTTGCAGAATGCTGCCTGTGTCGGGTGCAGCATAGTAGTGAATGGCTTGCAGGAACAGTTTGCTAGTACTGGCAGTGAGAAATGAGTGTTTTCCACATTGTTTGTTTACGGCTTTAATTTTGGCAACATTGCAAGTTACACCATTCAAAAGGAAGGAACTTCCCTTAGTTAAAAGTCAACAGTGTTTGTTTGCAAATAGAAAAAAAACAAACTGAATGGAGAGTGCTGCTGCAGTCAGATGCTTTGTGGAGATGAGCAGCTAGTGTGGATCTTTACAAGCAGAAATGACTGTTGCATAATTCCTGGTTCACATCCATGTATCAGCACTTGCAGAACTCGAGTTCTGTGCTGTAATACTGTACAGAGGATGGAGAGGAGAAGGGTGCAGTTCAGCACTCTGCTGCCCTGCGCAGCACACTGTGCTGGTTCCTGAGCAGTGGTTGGAGGGAGCGTGCTTCTGTGTGTTCTCTGGGCTGCAGCTCTCAGAGCCGGGCTGCAGTGCTTCTATACAAAAGCACCAATTGCCCCTTGTCAAATATGAGGTTGACCTGTGATTTCTGGCTTCATTCTTAGGTGCCAGACATAGGTTTTTTTTTTGTTTTGTTTTTTTTCCCCCTCCTTGTAATGGACATCTCATTTCTTGGCTTCTGGCCTTCCACAGAAGTGAGTTTCCTTCGTTTCCATTCCTGCGTATTCACTTTCACATGAGAATGAGGCTGTGTAGCCCAAGGCAGAATTGTAGGTTGAATGATGCACAGTTCGCATAATGCAGGCTCTGGTATAAAGTAGTCTGCAGAATATGCTCATTAAACTTGCATGAAATTACAGCTTTTTTTTTGTCAGCCATGGCTTCTGACAGTTTTCTTTATTTCAAAACTGCCCAGGTAATGTTGCCTTTCTCTCATCACAGCCTATAATTTGACACTTGTGATTTCTGCTAGTCCAAATGAATTCCAGTCACCCTCCTATACCAGATGCTTTTTGCATCTGATAGAAACTTCCCCAGATCTACCACTGGCAGGTCAAAAAATAAACACCACCAGTTTGTGAGTTTCCTGTAAGAGAGCTATCTCAGAGCTGCTTACCTTCCTGCACTGCTTATGAGGTGCATTAATACTGCAGGCACAGGGCTTGCCCCACTGAAAATCAGCATTTTACATTTTTGTAAAACCTTTCTTTTCCTGAGGGTTTTTGCCACGTGGGGGTCTTTGCTCAGCCAGTGGTGAGGCAGGCGAGGAGCAGATGGTTGTGACTCCCATAGGTGTGCTTTGCTAAGGCTTAATTTCCTTTTAATGGCACTAGAGCGGCACACGGAGCTGTGCCGTGGAGGAAGGCTCTGTGGAGCCAGGCTTTGGTGCTGGGCCCTGGGAGATGTGCAGGTGAGCCAGTGAAGGTGCTGGGGCGCGGAGCCCTCTGAGCTGCTCTCAGATCCGGCTGACTGGTTCTGCTGGGACCTTGCTTTTGTGTGGGGACCTCTATTTCAAGCTGAAGGTCAACTCTTTGTGGAGTTTGGGATTTTGACTTCCTCTGATAAGTCACTTAATGGACCATGACAGGTTTGTACCTCTCAGATGTAACACAGTGAGATCTGTTATTTGTTGTCTGTGCAGCATCTGTTCCCCACTCACCTTCCTGTCCTTTCAGGCCAGCAGCT
>PPHD01024695.1:0-12034 GCA_002909625.1 Bambusicola thoracicus
TAATAAGCTTTATTTCTTAAGAAAATATTAACCTTGCCTTTACATATTTGCATAAAAAATGCAGAAGGAAAAGCGTATTATTCTCAATATCACTGATAGGAAATGAGAGAAAGGAGTAGGTTAACCAAAAGATTTTTTGTTAGCTAAACTGACCACTGGGGTATTTGCACTCACTATAAAAACAGATAAACATTCAACATCTTTGTCAGCCCTTCCACAAGGAACAAATCCCCATGAATCTTTATTTCATTACAATTATTATCGTCACATGCAAATAATTGATGTTTTACTTTAATAAGCACTAAAAAACTTGCTATTGGAGAGAAAGGGAATATGCTTACTATGATCCAGATAAAACTTAGTACTTACTTTCAAGATTGTACAAATACTAAATATTTGCAATTTAGTTGAATTTTTGATCATGATTGAAGAAAAAGATATAGAATAGCTAGCATAAAGTATAATAATAAGAGAAATAAAATGCATAAAGAATACTTCCCCAGCTCCTTGCCTAAACAGAAGAGAGACTTGCTTTTTGGAACTACAATACTTTCAGAACACAAATGATGTCAGTTGGATTGCTATTTACTCAAAGACAAGGTATTTTAAATGAGCTGTATTGGCAAACTGCACAAAATGGGTGGGATGGGAAAAGTGATTTCATAATCTAGCATCTTACATGCTTTACTGAGCTGTGACTAGAAAAGTTGTTCATTAAAATAATTCTCTAATACAAGAGCAATCAGAGTGACTGTTAATTACTCCAAGATGGTAAATATAATGTTCTAAAGTGATGGTTCATCACTATTGATTGTCTGCACAAGTATCCTGTACTTACAGCATGAATGATGTAAGACAGTGACACTTCAAGCTATGTGAATTCTCCTGAATTTGTCATGTCATGTAGATTTTATAGATGGAAACCAGCTGAATCTTTTTTATTTTCTGCACTTTCAAAATTAAAAATCCTTTAATTGTATACAACTCTTTTTCTTTAAATCATCAGCATTTTGATGTGGAACATGGTGCATACAGACACTTCGAACAAGTACTGACTCAAGCCGATCGAGCCAATCTCACAGCACAATGTACTGACACATTTTGTGAAAACCAGAAGTGGTCTTCAAATTGTGGTAACTGTGTGCCTATACTCAAGGTAGTAAGTCTTGAGTTCAGATAATAATAGTTTTCAGTAAGACTTCATTTGGTCTCTGATTTTTGGCACCTCTGCACCATGCTCCTGTGCATAGTTTAGACATGCTCTACTGAGCTAGAGAGAATACCTGTTTTAGCGATAAATATGATTGTATCAAGGCTACACAACAGACTCAAGTAAAATAAATGGCTGTGGTATCTTGACCACAGGCTGTTATCTTAAGCTGTCCAGTGCAAAGATTCTCACCAGACCTCAATTCTTACAAAATTAGTAGGAAAACAGAAATGATTGGAATCAAAAACACAGCACACAAATACAGGAGTTATTTATATTACCTCATCACAGCACAGCTTGCAGTAAATTCCACACTATGAGTAATTACCTATTTTAGGGCATATCTAACTCATGTCCAAGATGCTGCCACTGTAACAGAAATTAGTATTTGAGCCTCTGAGTTTCTGCCTGCTCTGAAAATGTAAAATAATGAAGTAGCAAGAATGTCTGAATGACAGAATTATGTTTACAGAAAGTTGGGAGGGAGGTTGGCCACTTGCTTAAAGAAGTGTTTTACCTTTATCTCCCTTTGCACCTGGATATCCTGGAAGTCCTCTACCTGGAACACCTGGAATATAGAGGCATCAGAAGATGAGAAGAAAGGACAGCAATTACACTTGGGCTGTAATGAACAAAACTCTATTCAACAAATATTAAATCTAAATAAATAGTTTATACAAAAGTTCTTCAGGGCATAGACCATCTTTGTTATGTGATGTGAGTGCATCTAGCACAATGGTCCTATCTGACTGAAAATTCTACTATAAGGGAAGACAATTTATTATTTCCCAGCTAACTTGCAAAGGGAAACTAATTCTAAAACATAACAATTTTTTAAAGTAACGCTAGCTTTTGTGGAAAAAAAAAAAAAAAAGAACTGTTCATGATTACATCAATTAAACACAGTTGCTCATCTGTATCATCAGCTTTATAGAGGGATGATAGTCAGTAGTTTGCAGTAGTAATTTCATTCTTTTACGTACCAGATCAAGGATAAAGTAACTCAAAACCAGCACATTCTTCTCTCAGGTACACTTGTTTAGCCCATTTGTGCATTTTTGTGACACATAAGCATAACACAATGGTCACAGTACCTTGTTCACCCTTTGCACCAGCTGTGCCTGGAATCCCATCATAGCCTGGTTCACCCTTCTGACCAATGGAACCAGCAGGACCAGGAACACCAGGTTCACCTGAAAAACCATTGCCATTTTCATTTCACCTATGAATCATCAGACTTGTTTTTACACACTTTTCTCTCTAAATAAAAGATTAACTTATTCTTCTGCTCCCACAAAGATCAGAGATAACATACAGTGACTGAAGTGTAATTTTTCTCTGAAGTTACTTCTGAATTAAGTCAACACAAGTCACAGCTCAACTACTACTGAGTTCCACATAGTTAATTACAGTGAAACTCAGAGAGTTTTGTGTAGGAACTCCTGCAAAGACTTATGAATCACACGGCCCATGTTCAATGAGGTGATGTATTGTACAGTCACCAAACTAAGAACAGCAACTCCAAGTTCAAAAATGTTATACTCCCGACAACAATGGAAATTACTCTCTTTGTCTTTGTGATGATGCTCAACATGATGAGTCAGGTTTGGGCCCATGGATCAACTTTACTGTTTTTGAATGCACTGTTAACCAACATAACTAATGACCATAGAAATAACCAGTCTTGTAGGAGGTAGTAAAATCCCTTCCACAAACAGTGTAAACAGCCCTGTGCTACACTGACTCTACTGATTGATTTACCAGGAAAACGGCACTGTCAATTTTCCTCTAAGAAATTAACAAATACAACAGGAAATATCTGAGCCAGAATGAACGTAGAAGGCCACAGTATTTCTTTTAGCAACTGTTTGGAGGTGAAAAACACTGTAGGGAGCATTGTTTTATATTTCTTCTCTACCTGGTTCTCCTTTTAAGCCTGGGATGCCACTTAAGCCAGGAAGTCCTTTTTCACCCTTTGCTCCATGGAGGCCTGGGCTCCCTAAAGAAAGCAAGAAGACATGGGTTCACATGCTGGATATCTGTTCTAAGTTTGAAAATATTTGTTTCACTACAATTTCTGTTTTCTTAAAGCATTCAACACTTGCCTGGAAATCCTGCCATGCCAGGGGATCCTTTGGGACCTGGAGCACCCGGCATTCCTGGAATTCCTGCATTGCCCTTTTCACCTTTGTCTCCGGATAAACCCGGACTGCCTGTTCTTCCTGGTTCTCCCTAGGAGTAGCAGCATTATAAAAACCACACATTAATTCTGAAACATTTTCTACTTGCAATGGTAGACATCACTCGTTCTTAGCTATTGGATTTAAAAATAATTTCACTCTTTTTTCCATTCAGAAACAAAGTAATATAAGATTAAATTTAGCATTAAATTCCACTGTCAGAAACATCTGACTTTTTAGTAATTGCTTAATAACTGCACACGAAAATGAGCAATCTTCTATGCATTTTTGTGATGGATTTTACAAAGGCTTTTCCAAATTAGCCTCAAAACTTGCTGATTACACTTAATCACCTTAAAAAAAGTCTTTTTGAAGACTTCAGTAAATTTACTGCCAACCTAATAAGTTTTATTTTTACAATTTTTACTTATAAATTCAGTATTACAGTCATTGTATAACTAGAAAAAGCAAGGTGAAACAAATGAGAATCCTATTAGAATACTACTATAAGTGAAATCAAATTTACAGACTGTAGTAATACAGTTCTCTTTTCAGTAGCATCTATCTGAGCATTTACAGTTCTTTCCAGCTTCCCAATATCTTTGTAAAAGTACAGAAACAAGATTTCAGCATGCCCATTTGATCTGTCTGTAAGAAGCCTTTTTAAAATTTATTTCCTTGGTGTTTTTAAAAGTTCTTTCCCTCCACCACATTTCTAGCAATGTAATTTTAGCTTATTATGGAGAGATAGAATAAATGAAAACTCTGAAAGTAGTGGTCCCATCAAACAGAATGCATCTAAATCTGCTTATATATTCAAGTCCTGCATCAGGTATTTAAATGAGCATAATAGAAAATATAACAAAACAGCTTAAAGGCCAAGGGCATCTTTTTAAATGAGGTAGTCAGCAGAGACAAGATAATTAAGTCCTTAGGGGTGTAAATAAATACCTTCTCACCAGGAGATCCTGGAAAGCCAATTCCAGGAAAACCTGCTGCTCCTTTGTCTCCTTTTTCACCTTTTTGCCCAGGGAACCCTGGTGTGCCTGGTGAACCTGGTATTCCAGGCAGACCCTTTTCTCCAGGTGTTCCTAGCAAAAGAAAATGAAAAATGCATGTATCAGAGCTAGTGGCACCTTAACAGTGTTGACAAGGATTTTTCAGCTATGCCTAAACTACTCAGAGCTAGAAAAATGATATATCTCATTACAATAGCTAGTAAGTTCAATTCTGGGATCCATCACCTTAAGGGAACTCTCCTGATAAGAGAAGGTTATAATCTTGAATTAGTAGAAAACAAGCTATTGATAATAATATGGTTTGAATAAAAGTGTGCTGATTTGATTCATATCTAACAGGACAAAACTGACAAAGAGATCTTTCTGTAGCATATTTTTGTGTGCCTCTCCATAATTTCCATCTTCTATTTCTGATTTCCTGGAAGGGCAGAAGGCCAGCTGAATGAGATAAAGTTTCCTTGTTGAGATACAGCCGCTTCTTCATTCTGCTCTTTACAAAACCCCTCCATCACAACAACCCCAAAGCACTGCAGTTTGTAAATAATGCTCAGTACACTGGAACTCACCAAACTTTTTAGAAGGGGGAAAATACACAAGAAGCTTAAAGCAGTTCACATGCTAGCAGAGACAGAGACAAACAGATATCACTTGAAAAACTGCCCACCTGCAACAAAGGCATAAATACTCCATACGCCCCTTCTTTCTGGTGCACAAAGTACCATTTAATACCCTGTTAAAGGACTTACACATAGAAACTTAAGAAGCCACTCAATGTGAACTATTTGTATACTGAGAAGAGGACTGAAAAAGCAACATCTTCAAAGCCTACAGTTCAGGCACTGCAAATACTTTCATCGTTCTGTAGATCTACACCAACTAACACTCTATATAGGCTTCTCATAATGCTCCAGATTAACTTAAGGAAAAAAAATAAATACAAATTCTCAGCAATCAGTACCTGGCAAACCCATTTCACCAGCTGATCCTTTCTGCCCTGGAATTCCTGGATCTCCTGGGTACCCTGGGGGACCTTGATCTCCTTTTGGTCCTAATGAGAGCAGAGAAATGAAGAGTTCCATTAGTTAATGTCATTTACACTACTTTATTTAACAATTTCTCTATTGCTAGCTTCAGACATACCTGGTTGCCCCGGAGTACCAGGTTCACCATCCCTTCCTGGAATTCCTGGTTCTCCATACTCCCCACGTAACCCTTTTTCTCCTGTTGGACCAAGGTCCCCTAGACACCAAGAAGACAAACAGATGATTTTTAGCAAAATTTACTGTCATGCCATATAACAGTCTTTCTAGTTAATTTTTGTCACTGTTGCTTCTTTCTTCTGATCCAGGGAATGGCTGAATTCAAGAATCGCGTACATTCTACAGTAGAGTCACACCTGACTAAAACCCAACCCTCCAGTCAAACCAGTGTTAAGAAAAGGCTGCAAACCGTTGAGAGAGTTAGATTAATGAGTTATTTTTAATGCACCAGACAGTATCAGGTATTAACAAAAATGATTTGATTTGGCAGTTCTGCTGTCTAAGCAGGTACATGTGAGCAACCAGTTCACAGGCAGAAATGTCCTGTTTCCCTAGTTCTGTCTAATGTTAAAACATCTTTAATACTATAAAGCTTCTTTATACACATGTAACCACTGTGTCTGATACTGATTTCTGGAAAGGAAATGAAACTATCAACCAATCAACCTACAGACCTATAGCAGAAAAGGGACTAATGAAAAACAACCTATGTAGATTTGTTTAAAATTTTTTCACACCCAACAAATATACCAAGATCAGAAACAAACGAGAGAAAGAAACCCAGGTGAAACTGTTACAAGCTAAGAGCCTCACCAAACTCAAAAGTATTGTCAGAAGCTGCATCTCAGCACAGAGGCAGATGCACTCCACACTTGCCCCTACCCTTGCTCACAGTCTCTGACCCTAGGTTGATCAAGCTGTCTGTCCACATTCTATGTTTCTCTGAGTCCCAGACAGGACATAAGAGCCGTGGTCCCACTTTGATGAGTAGACAGACATGGAGAGAACAGATAGCTAGACTGGGAAACTGGGAAACTCTCCTGTACTCACAGTTTAAATATAACAAAGTATAGTTATTCACTGCCAAACTGGAAAGGAGTCTCAAGGGCTCCATCCTGGGCCCAACAAAGAATTTATTAGGGTAATCTGTAGATTTCATCACACTGGATAGATATGAGAAGAAGACAGGATTAGCTGTGAAAAGGTTTTGAAGATTTGGAGAACAGATAGGAAATCATCATCATGAAATTTAAAAAGTTCAATACACCGCATTTTTGGCAAGGAGTATTCCAAAAGCATATAAAATTGTATAAGCAGCAGTCAAGGAGAAAAAGATTAAGGATTATAGCTAATCACAAGCCAAGACAGTAACCAATTCAAATAAGCATCAAATAGGGTAAATTTCACTCCAGCAGGGCCTGAGTTGGATTGCTTCAGTTGTTTCAGCACAGTGCGCTGCAACAAGGATGCAATCAAGCTGGGAAGAATTCAGAAGGGGTAAGAAGAATTACAATTATTTCGGGAAAAAAAAAAAAAATGATGAAAGTTTCAAAGATTTAGTTGAAGGAAATGGAAGATTACATTATCCCTGTAGCTCCCTTCCAGCCCTCAGGTTGCTATCAGTCTTTATAGCAACACTGTTTCTATTATTTACACTAAAGACATGCTTTACTCTTTTAGCAAGCTCTAGTTTCTTCCATTCAACCAAATCCCTTTCTGTCTGAGTTCAGTCCTTATTTCTATGGAGCTGAGGATGCTAGAAAAAGATTTTCATTTGCTATGTGAAATTCTTAAATCTTGTTTTAAAACCTGTTATCTAAAGCGAAGATACAACTAAACTCACAGTACTGCTGCTCTAACTTTAACTAATTAGAGACAGAAGTTACCTTTTTCTCCAGGATCTCCCTTTTGGCCTTTGAGACTAACCATGTCCATGGTGTCCATGCTTCCAGGTATTCCCGGAAGACCAGCTTCACCTTTATCCCCTTTGACACCTGGTTCGCCCTGTGGTCCAACCACACCTTTCAAACCTTGGCTACCTGTAAAGCACAGAATGTTATAGTGGAGTACAAAATTTTGCAGAGATATTTAGTAGACAAGAACAACTATTTATTCAAACCTTGAACATGGGCTAACATGCTCTGGAACACTTCTTTTATCTCAGATGCAGATTTTTTTTTTTTTAATAGGAGGGCTTTGCAATAGGTCTACTGAAAAAAGTGGTATCTTTTTCCTACTTCACAGCCATTAGTTTTAGAATCTCTCAAAACAATGGGGATAGGAGCTTAAGAATCATAGAATGGCCAGGGTTGAAAAGGACCATAATGACCATCTAGTTTTTACCCCCCTACTATGCGCAGGGTCACCACCCATGACACCAGGCTAAGAATTTGAAAATAGGATACCAATTGAAGGATTGAATTAAGTCCCTCCTTCTGGCTATTTATAACTTAAAAAGCAGCATTTTTCTGGGAGCAATACCCATAGCATGCTTTTACCTAGCCAACCCTTATGTTGTTGAAGAACAGCCCAAATACATGACTGCTCCTTGGATATGGCTTTCTAGATTATACCATTCCTAACTTACAGGGATGTTACGTAACATAAAACATTCCTTAGGCCAAGCATATTCCCTGTATTTCGTTATTTTCAGATTTCTCTTCAGTTGGGAAAAAAAGAGTTGATTTTAAAATATTCTAGAAAATTTTGAGAAAAATCTCTGTCTTACCTTTTTCACCAGGCAACCCTCGATCTCCAACTGGTCCAGGAGTCCCTGGCAACCCTGGAGTTCCCATAACTCCCATTTCTCCTTTGGCTCCTGAAATCAAAATGAAAGAGTGAATAACAGAACTAACGCAAGCACTGTAAAGGAATACAGTTAAGTGGAATGATTTACTCCCAGTTATATTAGGGATTGCTCTACTTAAGGAAAAACGCTGCAGAGAGGATGATCTAATCTAAAATAGCCTGATAGAGAAAACAACAGTAAAATACTGTTACAAAACCAGAATAAAATGATTTGTAATAGGTTCTTGACAGATTCTTAAAACTTCCAACTACAGTAAAACAATGTTGTCATCAACAAAGGCTTTATTAAAACCGTATTCTATCACTGAATAATCATAGAATTACTCAGGTTGGAAAGGACTTCAAAGATCATCAAGTCCAACTGCAGCCTAACCATGGTACCTTAACTCTAACAATCCTCTGCTAAATCATATCTCTGAGCACCACATCCAAACGGCTCTTAAACACATCCAGGGATGGTGACTCAACCACCTACTTGGGGAGCCTATTCCAGTGCTTAACCACCCTTCCACCCTTTCTGTAAAGAAGCGTTTCCTAAATCATCTTCCATTACTGCAGATTAAAGCCTTGTTCCTGAAGATAACTGCATTTCATTCACCAAAAGATTTCAGTGTGAGGTTAAAGCTACGCATCTACAGAGAAGTTTGTTGATAGCAGCCCATACGTTTTCCCTAAGCTCAGTTTCTTTGATGGATCAGTTCCTTATTGAGTGAAGGGGCATGCAAACTTAATAAAACAGTTGTCAAAGACAGCAGTTTCCAAGGTAAATTACTTTCCCAGAAGTAAATATTTTTACCTGCTGATCCTTTCAGTCCAACAGATCCTTGTGGACCTGGCAGGCCTGGTAGCCCCACAGACCCTGGTACTCCAGGCTGGCCCTGGCTACCTTTATCTCCTTTTGGCCCTGGCATATCTAGACCTGGGATACCAGGGAAGCCCCTTTCTCCTTTTATTCCAGGAAATCCTACGAAAAACAGATGACACGGGATTAGTCTTTAGAAGAAAACAGGGAACACAGTTAACAAGCATACCCAAGAATGTCCTCAGAAATTACTGAATGAAGAGTCGAAGTCAGTTTCTCTATTTACATCAAAAGAGCAGAAATATTCCTCATTTCCTGCCTGCTGCCTCAATCCTGTATGTATTAGCCACAGTAACCTGAGGAGACTGAACAAAACGACAGACATTTTCTCAGCCCTCGCCCTGCTTTACAGAGCAGTTGGATGAGGTCTGCTGCCATGCTCCTCGCGACCCCACCACAGATCTTACATTGCAGAGCAGTTCATGAGCAATGCTTTTGTGAATATCAAGAATGATATACGCAAAACAATCAATCAATCAAACAAAAAGCACTTCCAATCATCAGCACGGGAGTATTTTTCTCTCACCTGGTGGCCCCTCGGGTCCTGGCTGCCCAGCAGGCCCTGGTAATCCTGGTGGGCCCACTCCTGGTGAGCCTTGGGGGCCTGGCAAGCCTTGTAGTCCAGGGAGGCCTGGATCTCCTGTTGGGAGACAGGGACCAGAGTCCTTGAGACCTTGTTTGCTGAGACTACTGGATAGATGCTTAGAAACAACTTGGCCAACAAAACATTTCAGCCTCTAATACCTCCCACCTGGGCTCAGGGAAATGGTTGCTTTTTGGTGCTTGCCATTTGCTAGTAATTGTGGTAGGTGAAAAGGAGGAGAGAGAAATGAAAAATGAAAACACCTTGAGAAACCAGTAGGATTTAAGCAGTGAATAGGCTTTTTGCTGCTTCTACAGGGGAGTAACTATAAAAAAAGAAATACAAAACTGTATCTTTATTTTTCTGACAATATTACCTCTGAATCCTTGTTGTCCAGGTACACCCGGGAATCCTTGTTCACCTCGTAAGCCAGGCAGCCCTGGATTTCCTTTTTCTCCAGGGATGCCAGCTGGACCTGGGATGCCTGGTAACCCTTTAGGACCAGGGAGACCCACTCCAGGTTCACCCTAGCCATAAACACATGACAGATTCAGAATTAATACTTCAAACCAAGAACTTATTGACTGAGTGTATTTAAACTACTCAGAAAAATAACACTACACATGACTTCAGGCCATAAACACAAGCCATTCAGAGTTAACATCAAGCATTCATCTACTTTCTTCTTTTGCCTGTACAGTGAGAAGAAACACAAGATATAGGACAGTTTGGCCAACGTTGGTTTTGTTTTGTTTTCTTTTGTTTAATAAAAAGCAGGATATTTGCTCAGAGTCCTGTTCACGTGAACAGTCAGAGAAAGCAGCATCAGCAGCAGACACTTACTTTTTGACCTTGTAAACCTGGTGTGCCTGGAAAACCATCCAGGCCAGGGGTTCCAGGAGTACCCGGTGGACCAGGTGAGCCAGGCTGACCTGGGAAACCTACAAAATAAAGTTCATATCATTACTACCTGTTCCCATAAGCATCCCCTATTGTTTCTTCACACCTCTCACTGAACTACTCGTACCCTCAGAGGGTCATGCTTAAAAGGTCTGTGTAGTCTCTTACATCAAATTTCTAGGGATGCCAGCATCCAAACATCAGTGTTCTCAACAGAGGACACTTTGTGATTCTGTGAACAGAGATTTAAACACTGAGTTTCATGTCACAGGGAAATAAATTCTAAGTGCTCTTAAATTAAACCCTTGTGGGTTAGCATCATTGAGAAACATCCTGTCTGAAAAGCTGTGTTCCAAAAGTCTTCTTCAGAGAGGGCAGCTATAGGGGAACTGTTCAATCAGGGCTTGAACTGTTGGTTGAGCACTTGGTGAAGGAGTGTGGCTGGCCCAGGGAGCACAGGCAAATTGTTTGCACCTGTGATCCCTGCATGACCAGATGGAGTGGGCCTAAGGTGGAACCATCCTGGACTTGTATAAGGGCCAGCCACTGAAGGGAGAGAATCTCTTGGACCTAAGCTCCTTCCCTAAAAGGAGTGCTGTACAGCCAGAGAGCCCCTTCACCAGTTGGATGAGTTCCATTCTTTTTTCTTTATACAACTATTGGACTACCTGCGAATACTTAGCCTGGTATCACCAAGAACCTGTAAGAAGCAATTTTGCTTCTTTGTAGGCAGAACAGTAAGTCAATATGTGGGATGTAAGACCAAGGGATGCACAACAGAAGCCATCTTGGAGTCAGCACCTTCTGATCAGTCTATGTAACCTAACATGTCCTACACATATCTCTGTGGGTCACACATGTTTCTATGTCACAGTTGGCCCATGGACAGCCTTCTGAACGCCAGAAAGAATACAGACAGTATTCTGCAGATCACTTAAAGATAGTGCTTCCTGAATACCACCACACATTCAGTAAATTTAAATGAAGCTCCTATCCTAGGTAAAGATCTGAGGGAGTACAAAATTCCACCTTTAAGCCAAGCCCTGGGAAAGTCACGGGGCAGAGCTGCATTGAAGGAAGAGTATTTGAATGAAGAGTGTTTTACATATCATTTCATTCTCACTGGCATTGAGAGCATGCAGCAATCCTTTTCTAGATGCTATGAAACTCTTCTGTTCAATGTCATAGCAGTTTTGGATGAACCAGAGGTCTTCATAGGTAGATCTGCCTTTTCTTTTCTAAGTCTTTCTGACCCTCACAGTTTTTTCTGTGGTGAATCTCAGTAAATGGAATAATAATGAAGACAAAAGAGTCTAGGAGTTGAGGTGTCTGTCAAAAGATCAGTCACCTAGAGCAGAATGAGGAGCAGCAGCATTATAAAATACATTTCCTGAAAATCCAAAACAAGAATACAGATTTTTGGACTGTCTTC
>PPHD01024696.1:0-12034 GCA_002909625.1 Bambusicola thoracicus
AGTTTAAAATAGTCTGCAGGCTAAAATGTGCATTAAGTGGCAACTTTGAAATTATTTTGTTTGTACCTTCCTTAGCAAGCTTATTTTGCTTGAATTATGTTCTTAGTGTTACCTGAGAACTCTTGCAGAAGTTTGCTTTTTTTCTGTTAACTGAGAGAGCAACTCAATATTTGTTGGCTGTTCTTCCGTTTGAACAATCTAAAGGCTATGACTTCAATTCCAGCAACTAAATTGCATAGCAATAATCTTTTATAGGCATTTTTTCTGAACTTCACATTCTCTTGATTTTAATACCTTGTGCAATTTCTCAATTTTACATAATTCCCCTCTTGATGTTTGAATCCCCCCAGCTTTTTCTGCGATTAACTTTGTTCTCACTTTGTGTTGCTGTCACTGCTAGTGACTTAATTTTTAAATTCATGTAGATATGTTGCTATCTACACAGTCCTATTTCAGGACAGTAGCCTATCTACTCTTTGCCTCCATTAGGGATATTAGCTGTGAGAGGTTCAATGTAACCTATGGTGGAAATATTTTTTGCCTGGCCTTACTGAAAAAAGTATTTGAAGTAGCTTTGTCCGTTCCCTAGTAATAAATAAAATTCTGGAGTGTGTTGTGCTGGATACAGGTACATCTTTTTGATCATTTTTCGATACGAAACCTCTCTGTATTTATGGAATGATAGGATGCTGTGAAATCATGCTTATCAAATACTGCTCCATCTCATGATACATGCTCTTTTACCCAAAGACTATTGAAAACATAGTGTGATGTATTGAAGGATTGACATCTATTTGTATTTTTATATACACCTACTTAGATATGCGAGGCAAAGGTATTCTGTTTTCCTGTCCTTTCATAAGTTTCCCCAGATACTTTTAATTCTTTTATTGGTGAATATTATTGTAGTAATGCCTTTTGAATTTAAAACAAAGAAGCAATGATTGCTGAAATTTGAATGATGTTGTGGGGGAACTGTTTGGTCATGTCTTGAACTGGTGATTGAGCACCTGGTGGAGGGAGGTGGCTGTTCCAGGGAGCACAGGCACATTGTTTTCACCTGTGTTCCCTGGGAGGAAGTGCACCTGTGCACCCCCTCCTGAGAAGGGATGAACCAAGGGTGGAGCCACACTGGGCTTACGTAAGGGCTGACCACAGAAGGGAGGTTATTTCTTCAACCTAGACTGCTTCCAGAGAAGGAGTGATGTATGGTCAGAGATCTTCACCAGTTGGGTGAGTTCAACTCTTCTTTCTGTATGATCTACCTGTGAATACTTTGACTGGTATTGTCAACAGCTTGTCGGAAGAAATTGCACTTCTTCATAAGCAGAACGGACGACCATCCTTGCACTGTCTGTTTCATTATTACATATTAGATTAACCCACTACTTAAAGTTCCTAATGAATGCTGATGATTTGAGAGCTTTTGCTTTTCTAAGTATGAACCTGGATGCAAATAGTTTGGGTGTTTTATTGTTACACAATAAAGGGCAAGACAGTTTTTGCAAATCTGAAAACAGCTGCAAAATATTTAGGTAATCCTGTGCTTAGAAAGGAGAAAATCACAGAATAATTTCAAAATACAGTCATGGCTGACTATATTCCAAATGTAGCTTGTTCGTATTTTTGACTTCTTAAGGACTGTGATGTCAGTGTTCGGAAAACCATTGTTCTGCTGTATGTTCTACACAGATGACAATGCGCTAGGAATGGATTGTGTTAGGCATTCCATCTGTGCATATCCTGTTTGATTTACCAAAAACTGCTGAGTGTAGAGCAACGTAACACTAGTGTAGAATATCCAGAGAAGCAGAGTAGTTTTAATTCGGATTATTTTCCTGTTCTAAGCTGGTATATCTGAAATACATACACATTAGGAAATGTAACCTTATCATAAGGGTCTGCTAGCATTTAAGCTATTGGCTATGGCTGGGTGTGAGATAAGTGGCCAAAGGATGCATACTGTCATACAACTGATCTTAGGAGCAGTTTGGTCTACTAGTTATTATCCAAAGGCCTCCACAAAAGATTGAGTTAAATACTGTCTCTTGGGAGTAAATCAGTGGTATTTCAAAAGGATTTTCAATAGTCTTTTAGATACATTGTTTTCTGCTTGAGACATGAAATAGGAAAATGCAGAATGCAAATGTTGTAGGATAAAGTGTGGAAAGCGGTTTATACTGGCCAGCTGCTTTTTGTGTAAACTCATCTGCATTCTTTTGCTGATCACTTGCTGTTAGGCTAAACTTTTTCTAGCTACTTACTGTACATAAAGACTTCCGTGCAGAGGAGGAAGTACACCACATGAAGTAATTTTTCTGAAATCTGTTAAATCTGAGTGCTTTTCAAGCTTCATAACACTGAAACTTCCTTTAGAATTAATTAATATCAGTATTTCTCCAAGGAAGCAGTAGAAGAAGAGCGATAGAAGAAAAGACCAGTGCTGTCTGTATAGGTTGCATGTGGGCAGAGAATTCAGGCTCTGAAAGGAAGATAATGCTGGGTGATTGAGTGACATGCCTACAGAAAGTAGTAAGCTTTGGGAACCTACTGGGAAAGGCCTTACACTCTGATGGACTTCCCAAAGAAGCTGTTCTGAGACTGGCTTTGAAGGTCTATGTTTTGAACTTGCGTGTCTATAGTTAGACCTATTTCACTGCCATAAGTTTGCTTGTACTTCTCATTCTGGAGAGTTCATTGCATTGACACAAAAATATGTTCTTTAAAATTGTATGTGGTGGTGTTTCAAGTATCCTTTTTCAGAATGTGCAAAATAGAAGTGTGTTAACTGAGCTCACAAGAACAGGTTTTTCATCTGAATTCTGCTTGCACTTGCTTCCCAATAACTGGCACCTAGCTTTCTCGTGTAGGAGAAGCAGTCACTTTTAAGTGGTTCTTGGATCATCCATTAGTAATGTCTATCTAAAAACTGCTCAGAACCTAGGGAGTCTATCTCTCAGAGGAGATCTAAATCTCTGCAAATAGTTGGTAGTAAAAGAAGCTTTAGAGGCTTGTTTTGATTAATCTGAATTAAAAAAAAACAAAAACAAACAAACAAACAACAAAAAACTGAAGAGAGGGAAAGAAATGTTTTGAGCACTGAGCACTGTCCTGTACCAGGACATTTCCTGCAGTGTTATGATTTATATTTTGTTACAGACTGGGGAGGGTAGCAATATATTGCAATTCAAGTCAATCTTAGAGTTAGTGAGAAACAGGCATTCATAAATTTACCAAAAAAAGCAACAGTACAAGCATTATGGAACTTTCCCATGATTGCTGCATGATAGTAGTAGGGGCTTACGTTAATACACATTGATGTTTTGAAAGGTATTGCCAATCTGCTCTGACGTGACATTATGGTAATCATTCTTCACTTCAGAAACTGAATCTCTAGGACACGGAACACATGTTGAAAAATCTTCACAGATAAATTTCCAGATGATCTGTGTCAGAAGAAAGTTGGCCAGCAGGGTGAGGGAGGTGATTGTCCCCCTTCTGCCTTCATTTGCAGTCTGGATTCCCCAATACAAGAAAGACATAGAGCTGTTACAGTGGGTCCAGAGGAGGGCCATGCAGATCAGAGGGCTGCATCGCCTCTTATATGAAAATAGGTTAAGAAAGTTAGCCTTGTTTAGCTTCAGAAAGAGGAGGCTCTGTGGAGACCTCATTACAGCCTTCCAGTATTTGAAGGGACATCAGAAACACCTGGGGGCTTCTCAGGAGAACTTGTTTGATGCAGAAGTGCAGGCTTCTGTTAGCTCAGAATAGGAAAAGAGACATTGGAAGGGACTACTTTAATCATATATATTTCAACTGTGTGTTGTATTGCGTATCAGGAAAAGATATATGGCTGAAGTCTTCAAGTATCATGCTGGGACCAGGTACTTGAGAGATCTACTTTGCTCAGTGTTTGTTCCATCAGTCTCAAAACTGTATAACAGTAGTCTCAAATGTACAGTTTTCTAGTCAAACTTTACAATAACAGCAGAGAATAAATGGCATTGTATAAAACAATTTAGAATATTTACAAGCACTACCTGAGCTCTCTGACAACATCCAGTCCCTGGAACAGCTCGGGCTCCCTCACGTTATCGATGCATTGCTGCAAGGCATTGCATTCCTCCCAGCTCTCAAACATATGCTGTGGGACTCATCTGTGTGATCCAGCTGTGCCTGTGCAAGGCTTGTTTGAGGCCCTCCTTAGCATGCCTTTGGGCCTCCCACTTGCAAGCAGGAGGAACTGTTTTCTATTCCTCCATATGCTTGTACCTCACTGAAGTGCAAACGGAGCCTTCTGGGTACCACAGGTGTTTGTAATAAGAAATTCATATTACAGATAGCCATGATGCTGTCACCCCGAGGATCTGGCAGTACATTAATGCCTGTTGTGTTTGCCTTTTGTGTTTGTCTCATTGTACCTGGAACAAATAACATACTTTCAGCAACCATACTTGCTCTGATTTCCCTGCTAAATGCAGAATATGCAGTTTTTACAGAACTTGTTCTTCACTAGTGCTACGCTAATGTTAGTGCTAAATACAAATCGGCTTCTTCAGTTTTTTCCTTAATATTTGGAGACTTTGAAACTAACTGACTATGCTGTTTGGCTACTTCATCTGCTAACATGTATCTTTAGATATCTTTTTTGTTAAATGTAGCTGCCATAGTCAACTACTCCTACCATACCTTGGAAAGTTCTATGTGAATTTTTTTATTGACAATCACTCTTCAGCAATCAGTAGAAATTATTGTCTTAAAAAAAAAAAAAAAAAGCTCTACATGGCATAAAAGTAGTTACACCATTATACTGAGCGCATAGAAAAGGTATCAGGCTGCATTTGGGATTTGAGAGCTCTCCTTTGTGTTGATTTCAGGGCTGGAAATGTTTTTCTGGCTACCTTTTGCTCAAGCTAATCCTCTGAAATTCATTTGTCTGAGGCAAGCCAGTATACCTGCATGATTTTTAAATTTTTTTTAATGACTTGTAAGCTTTGAATTTTATTCTTCTGCCTCTACATTTCTCTGATACATAAGCTAAGCATGGAGACCTGGAGACCATTTTTCTCTAGTGGTGTATTGCCCATTACTTTCATTAGGACTTGTTCTGAGATTATGTGCTTTCTTTTTGTCCAGAGATTTTCATTGTGGTGCCTGTGATAACTTTGGTGAAGTGATATAACCTACAGCATATTTTTAACTCTATTCATCCTTATACAAGCCTTATTCTTGGCTTTTCCCCATTGTAATGGTTCATCTTAGAGTTAAATGCTGTTATTTCATTTACTGTCGATCTATATAGGTAGCACACTGCATGTTTTGAATTCTTGGCTATGCCCATTAAGCTTAGTTCTAGGTCATATGCATTCTGTTGCCTTGACAGTAGTGAATTTCAGATCTTCTTCTAATCATTTGAGAATTGCTTAAATCCCAGTCTCAGTTCTGATTTAGTTTTTATTCTTGTCATGTTACCCTTTTGTGTATCCTTTCTTTCCTGTTTTAAATGTACTATTTTTAGGTCAAATGCAGGATTTATCAGTTTTCAGTTATATTAAAATTTAGTAACTTAATGTATATTTAGCCTTTATGTGAGTGGTAAAACAACTTCTGATCTCAGCTGGGCTGTGCACTTTCCTTTATAATAACCTGTGGATCATAGGACAACAAAACACAGGATTTCTCTTTGTCCAGGGTAAATGCTCTTTGATCTCTGATTGGACTTATGGGAAAAGATTTACTGGGGAAGAGCATTTAAAACTACTTCTCCCTGTTAATTTTGGAGGAGCTACCAAGAAGTAGATGAGTACAAAGAAGTTGGTTAATGTGTTGTTTTCCAGGATAAGATGCCTAATAGGAATGAAGTACTAAAGGAAGGCTTCAATCTTCCATGTATATTTTAAAAAGGACTTATTGTTGTCTAAGGACCAGTTGGGTGGTATCTGTTGAGTAATAAGCAGAACCTGAACCACTGATTGAACACCTAGGAAAAGGACCTGGTCAGCCCTGGGAGCACAGGTGAAGGCAATTCATCTGTGTGACTGGAAGGGGTGGAGCCTGGCTGCACCTCTCTTAGACCTCATTTAAGGGCTGGCTGCCGATGGGGAAGAATCTCTTTCTGTAGATACCTCCTTTGTGGAGTTTTCCCCTGTGAGCCTAGATTTTCAGAGATGGGGTGAGCAATCCTTTTATCCTTCCCTTATAACACCTTTCTATTGTGTTAGTCCCTTTGTCGTTACACCTCTTGAATCACTATTCCATCATAATGATCTTTCTGATTGTTACACCAGTCTGAAGGGGAAAAGACTTAAAGGCGTTACCTTAGAAGAAGGAGGTTCAGAATACCTTGTGTTCTAATTCTGTGTATGCTTCCTACGCAGCACTGAACAGACCACTTCAAAACAGTTGAGTAAAGGTAATAAACTGAAGTGTTATGGAAGCTTTTTTTCTCTAGACACCTAAAGTAGCTGTCTTTTTTGCTATTTGTGAAAAAAATATCTACAAATGAGTTCTACACTTTAGGGGAGTACAATCTTTCACGTTGTATTTCTCAGAAAATACTGGAATCAAAAGGCTAAGCAATAGATGTTTTAATTTATTCTTTCCTGTTCTTGTTGAAGCCACAAGAGAAGAAAAGATCGATTCAAGAGAAGGCTAGGTAAAGAGGAGAAAGCACATGAAGAGGAATGTGGAAAGAATATACATACCTGGAGGAGGGCACTTGGTTATGTTCCCAGCACTACTTATGCATACATTAGATAACTGTTAAGTAAAAGACATGGCCGGTTGAAACAAAACTAAAATCCAGGTGTCTCCCTTTGAAAATGAGGAGACATCTATTATTCCTCTCCCAATCTTTGAGCCCACTGGTCTTTCATTGCTTGTTGTATGGCATACTGATTTCAAAAATAGTAGTAGAGTGCCCCAGGAAAATCAGATTCAGTCTGGTGCCTTGGATACACTACAAGTTCCCAAATTTCAGTTCATTAGCTTTGAACCCGCCTATGTATTCTGTTGCAGCATAAATGCTCATAGTGACCAGACCTACTAGTGAGCTGTCAGTGCAGTAGGTGTGCCTCTATAGGAGACAAGAGAGTTGTAAGGAGCCTATCTCCCATGGAGAATGGTAAATCATTGTTTAGGCATACCTCCACTTTACCTTCAGAATGAACTCTATAAACTTATTCACAGTTCGTCAGCTCTGTTCTGATGTCAGCTCTAGGCATGTATAGGAAAAGTAATGCTAGGACATTGATAATATACAGTCCAAATAGTGCATTGTTGGCATTTCTCTTGGATGTAACATTTAAAAATAGCGTATTAGGGGCTTGAACTCATTTGAAGATTTAGATATCTTTTTTATGCTCTTTTCATAAAACAAATAGGAATTCATGACTTTAATGTTCAAAAACTGTTAGAGTTGTTGATATTTCTATGAGGCTTTGGGAAAATGCTATTGAAATTACTAAGTTTTAAAATCCATCATTTTTATATTGTACAGATATAAATAAATGGCCTATGTGAAAATGAAACATAAAGGAAGAATTCCTAAGGCATTCATGCTTTCAAAGCAAACTAGTTTGGGATATTTGCTTTTTCAAGTAATTTAGAAATCTGTGAGTCTTCTGTTTGGTCCTGTTCACATTTAGAGGTAACTAAATATTTAGAGGTTTCATAGTCAGTGCGCACATGTTGTATTTTTACTTTTACAATGGAGTAGATTCACCTGTCTTCAACTTCACGGTGTCTTCCTTGAGGGCTTATGTATTCTACTAAGCTTAAACTTTGCAGCAACTGCAGCATTAGCTGAAACACTGGGATAATCTCTGTGGACATGTTTCTCTTGTTCTTTGAAGTTACTCCTGCCAAGTTTATAGAAAGTGCTAAGATTCCTGGCATTTTCCTGTGTTTTGTGCTGTGACATGATGCTGTCTTCAATATGTAACACATTCCCAGTAACTGATAATACATAAAGATGACTTCTTCTATCACGGTGATCTTGTCTTGAACCAAGCAAAAGAATGAGACAATCCAAAGTAATTTTCTTAATCTCATTGTTGATTTAATTATAAATATGCAAACTTTGTTAGTGATCTAGCAGTCTTTAATAAGCCCTTCTAAGAGCACAGAGCTCCAAATATGATCATGTTTCTGCAACTGGGCTGATTTGAAGGTTCTCTTGTCACTTACTGAGAGCCAGAGTACATAACAGTAGATCCCTTCTATGGAATAAAAGCTGAAGAAGTTACTTAAAACTTTCTTAAAATGCATTGATGGGGAGAATGTTGTTTCTGAAAACGTACTTTTTTTCCCCACAATGTATTTATTATTCCTTGATGAGGATAAGAAAGCCTGAGCAATGATTCTTAAATTAGTTATCCGTTATGCCCCAGGCAAGGAGGTTTTCTAAGCAGAAGAAACTATTGATCCCATGTCTGACTTAATAGTACATGACTACAGAGTGCCATCCATTATAAGATGAAAGAAAGACCATTAGCCTCCTCAAGCATTCAATTAGACTATTACTTTATCTACCTTAATTGATGCAACTAATAGTATCATATTTAATTGTTCCATATAGGCGGAAAACATGCTTGTTAATGAGTCTCAACTAATTCACAGAATGACATTTAAGCAATAGCAGCAGAGCTGTAGGTGGGTTCCTGATCAGTGTGTGATAGATCACCTTATTCCTTTGCTGTGATAGTTGAAAATGGTTAATGTTTGCTTCAGATGAATTCCTGTGTGTGGGAGCTCAGTTACAGAGCAATTAAAGTGTACCGTCAAAGGGGTAGTACTTTATCAAGTAGTATCAGTAATTATAGTAATTATTGAATAAATAAATAAAACAGTTTGTGTATGTTCCATAGTCCATTCATAATCAATTCTTTTAGCTATGGATGAATTGATTGTTTTCCCGCAAAGATGTATGTGTGTATGTACTCCTATACTAAAGATAGGTTTGTATATATATATATACAAACATGCATATATGTGTGTGTGTATATATATTATAGGTACATGTACCTACATTTACAGAGTTCACAGAATTGTAAGGGCTGGAAGGGACGTCTAGAGATCATGTAGTCCAACCCCTCTGCAAAGCAGGCTCCTTACAGCAGGTTGCACAGGTAGACATCCAGGTGGGTCTTTATCTCCAGAGAAGGAGAACCCATAACTCCCGTCCCTGGGCAGCCTGTTCCAGTGCTCCATCACCCTTATGGTGAAGAAGTTCTTATGCACATTTGTGCAGAATTTATATGCTTCCGTTTGTGGTCATTTCCCCTTGTCCTATCCCTGCAAACCACTGAAAAGAATCTGGCCTTGTCCATTTGCCTCCCTCATTTGCATCATGTATTAGAGAAGACTGCTACATCAGATCCAGAAATACTGTTAGCAAAGATGCATCTTCATTAACATATCTAATTCACCTTATATCTGCAGGGATTTATTATCTAGCACATTAGAACTGAGTCAGAAAGCGGGGTAACAAAAGCCTCCTGAAACCTGATATTCAAACAAGTCAGTGAAGGCCATTTGAAGGAGCAAAGAAATGAGACATAACAATAATTTCAAAGTGTTTCATCCATTCTATATAAATACTTGTTTCTTCTCCACTAGTAACATGTTCTTCTCTGTAAGTACTTGTAGTAACTTTTTGCTTAAATCTGTGTGCTCTCAGACTGTGTTTTAGGACCACACATTTTGTCAGCTGATGATGCTTCTAACCCTTGCTGAAGAATTGAAGTTCTGGATCACCTAAAAATATGTACAATACATAAAATGTTTGTCTCATCCTGTTAGTTGTAAAAATCTACTGCTTTAGTAATGTTAATTTTCTTCTACCTAGAAGATGCATAAAGGCTAGTAAAGACATCATAAACTTCAATGATAAATACAAATGCCACTTCATCTTTTTTTTTTTTTTTTTTTTTTTGAATAGCAGTTTTATGGAAGCTTCAAAGCAGAACTCAAGTCTGGATTATTTAATAGACCATTAGTTTCAGAAACTTCTCACTGGTACAGGAAATCTGCTTTTAGTTTTCTTATGTGAAGGACTGACTGAGAAGGGAGGTGTATTTCCAGCAGTGGGCTGGTGATTTTCACAGTTTTATATGGTGCTTGAATCATGGGTAAGTGAGTTTTGGATTAATAATGGAAATCCCTCAAAGAATATCTGCAAGCCACTCTGTGAGTGTAGAGAACTGCAGCATCCCAGTGGCCATATCTTTATCACAGGATTATGAATAGGCTAACTGCTGAGATAAAGCTGTATTGGAATCAACTTAATCCAAAAGAGCAAGCTTGAAATAGCTGAAGAATTAAGTATGGTAGGTAGGGAAAGGTCAGAATACTTTAAACACTATTTTTCAAGTGCCAGTATCACGTTTATCAAGTGGCACGTTCCTAGAGGCTAAAGTGAGGGTTGTTAGAAACTGACATAAAATTACACTGAGAATTATTTGACCCCTGCGTGAGAAAAATAGCTGACTTTTAAAATTTTTTTTATTATTTTTATCAATTATTCAATTAGGTAGCCAATAGAGAATGCATTTTTTCTAGTTATAGGACTGACTGCTTCTATGGCTTGGATAACAATTATAAAAATGTATTCTATACAGTTACATTAAAATAACTTGACAGACGTGTTTTTTTGGGGGGGGGTGGGGAGGAAGGAACTCAAAAAATAATGCTGTTTTACTATTTGATAGTTCTTTAGAAAATTAAAAAGGGGGAAAAAAAGGTCCTCGTTAAAAATGCTGCTAATTTTGAACATCAGCTGTCATTCAAAAGCAGTTTGTATGAAATCAAAACATCAATATATTTCTCTAAAATTGAAATGTTGAAAGATCTGTTACCACTCTGAAAGGTCAGACTTTCAATTTGAGTCTTTCTAGTCAGGAGTAACAAGGTATTTCACCTTGGACCTGAAATACCTTCTTAGTTTTGTCAAAATTGATGCTGCTTTTGAAATGAAATATTTCAGCAGAAAGATCTTATACTGCTTGTAGTTGTTACATCCTTGTGAGTTTATCAAAACTGCGTGCTAAAGACAACAGTTTGATGCTGTATACTATTTTATGTGATGATGCTTATATGTAAACCACATGTCTTATGTTTACTTTCAATTAAGTAAAGGGAACTGAATTCATGCATTTTTCTTTGCGTGTAATTGACCCAATATATATGGACTTCCTTTTTTATTTTTTACTAAAATGCTTTTTGTTTTTCTAATAGTTTCAGACGTATGAATATATAACAGTGTGATTGTGAGGGGGAAAAAAAAGATTGCAATTATATGTATGAATTTACAGTTTAAAGAAAAAAATCTTATCAGCTTCATGTATTTTATTGAAAATTACTGTCAATTTGTACCACAGGTACAAAACTGCTTTTTATTGTGTATAAAATTTAAAGTAGGATTATTTTACATGACTAGAAAATAACTGAAGAACAAATTAGAGAAGTCCCTTTATTTTCCAGCTCAATAACATCTTTAACTGGTACATAAATTTTAAACTGCACAGCATGTAATATTTGAAAAGCTCTTTTGACTTGAAGAGGAGATAAGTGTTTTTGGTTTTTGTGTTGCCACAGTTTTGAAAGTCTAAGGGACATTTCAAATAATGAAGTGGCAGCGCTAAGCCGTGAGAATGTAATTATTTTTCTACAGCTATTGTTAGCTTCACTTTGAACAGTTTGATAATTGAATAAGTCTCCTACCAGTTTGAAGTCAGATTCACAGTCTGCATCACTGTGTAACGGCCTTCATCATTTCATTCTTGGAATATTCTTTAGCATCTGTCATCTTGTCTCTATTTCTCATGCCAATATAAAAGACAAAGCAGTTCTCCAGTGATTCATTTCTTTCAATTGCTATGTTTATTTTCATACATAGTTATAATTGTTAGGTGAACTAGCACTGCCGTGTGTCGTAACAACAATTTTGAATGGTGTAGCATTTAAATAACAGGTGAAATTTTATGGTTGAATAACTGGTTTGTCATATCATTGCAAAGTACTTTTAAAAGGAAGT
>PPHD01024698.1:0-12033 GCA_002909625.1 Bambusicola thoracicus
ATTTCATTTTAAATTTCATTTTTTATTTCTGTGTTGCTAAATGTATTTTTAAAATGCCTATTGTCTGTGTAGTACCCACACATGCAGTCCCCAGCTGTGCATAACGTACTTAAGATTTGAGGATGTTTCAATTATTCTCTTCTGAGACATTTTGGTAACTACTTATACATATAATGACTCTTATTCATAAAAAGCAGATACAGATCCTACTTCTTTAGAAAAACTCAATAATATTCTTCCTCAAACAATGTTTAAACTCATTTTTCCCTAGAGAAACCTCGGGTTCTCTCATTCATGATGATGTTGCCTTTCTGCTTTTTCTCTTCTTGCTGTGCTGTTGCTTTCACCTGATAAGTACAAAAATAAAGAAAATGAACACAACAACAACAGTATATTCAGATTTTTTTTCTCTGTGTTAGTTCTTATTTTGATCCATACGGATTTTATTGTTTGAACTACTGATAAACAGCAGCTTTAAACTAATGCCTTTATCAGACTGAATGAAATGCCAGACAGCCACCTATCTTTCTTGCTATCTTCTACCCAGAAAAATAACAAGTAACAAAGGCTAATCTCATTTTTATATGAAGACAGGGAGACTTACCTTGGGGCTAAGTGATCCTAAAGGATCTTTGCTGTTGAAAGATCACAGAGTGTTTTATGGGCTCAATATACAGGTCATTTTATGTCACTGTAGCTTTCAGTGAACACCTGGCATCAGTGTTCAGCAGATCACTGCCTGCAAAACAACCCCTGTTTTGCTCCAGCTATTTGTTTAGCTACATCCGATGTTGAGGTATAAAGTGCTGTTTATGCTGTGCTGCTATTTTTATCAACTTTTGAGTGATGAAGAATTTAATGAACTTATTTGAGATTTTCAGATAAACATTTAGCAACTCAGCTTTTACACTGTTAGTAAACAATCTGCTATGGGATTGGTGTCTAGATGTAGGTCTAACAACTAATGCTGCAGCCTTCCTGAATTTGAGGGAAAAGAGAATTGACTAAATTCATGACAAGGAGTACAGCTTTGTTTTATAGGCTGACTTCTGAACTTCTAGTGAGGACTGCACAATCTGTGCCCTATGGACAGAAGCAGCTTGCTAGTAGACCAAGCACTGCTCTTGTGGTGGGGCTGCCCCATGAGATGAAGGCAACTGACTTTGGCAGATTGCATAGGTGGCACGGGGCAAGAACACAGCGCCACCTCCTGTATGCCACTCCCCAGGGTGCATTTCTGGTGTCTTGCAGTGACCAGGAGCTGTCAGGTAAAGGTGACAAGGCTCCTTTGGCTTTGTTGTTCCCTGTGGTCTAGTCTCATGGATTCTCTTGGCTCTGAGCAGCAACCTCAGTCCAAGAACCAGCACAGCGCCCTGTAATTCTAAATCCTGGACACAGTGGGAAAGATTCAAGAGTGCTCATTCTGCTCATGAACCAATGTTTGCTATACTGCCAGGTGTCTGGTTGTGCTGGTTTGAGGATCAACAGAGCTAAGCAAAGGGACAGTTCCCTTTTTGCTTTGATGTTTTTGCACAGTGTCCAACTGAGAAGAAAGAGGAATGCCTCTTGGTTTTGTGCCATACAAGTACCTGAATAAAACAAGGCTCCTGATAGAATAAATGACAACATATCTTTTATATAAATGGGCCATGAGGAAATACTGTCTGTCTGAGACATACCAGTTCAGGCTAAAGAAAGCTTTATGCTTGCTAGGCTAGATGTTTGGCAGCTGATTAAAAGACTTAGGAAAAAGAGCAGTGTCAAATATCTTTTCCAGAAAAAGGTGTTGGCTTTGTCATTTGTAGCATATTTTGTCACCATCTGAAAAAGAAAATTCGGTTAACTTTGCCCCTAACTTCCTAATATCTGAACCATTTCCTTGTAATTTCTTATTTCGTAATTCAATTTCTCCTTTTTATTTTAATCTTGCAAACCTGCTTGGAGAATTAACTCTCTTGCCTTGTGTTTCTGCTGCACAGCCAAGTAGAAACAACTCTGTGTTTAGGAAATGTAATCATCTTGGCAGCAAAGAGAAGATAATGCCAAATTTCTTTGCTATCGCACTGCTAACAGTTACAGAATAAGTATGCTACTACGCTTCAGATAATATTTTCATACAACAGATTGATTTTTTTTTTTTCCATTTAACAGTTTTTCTACACAAAACATTTACCTGATAGAAACCTACTGCGATAAAGTGAGGCCTTGATGCAACTATAGAGACGTCTGCTGTGGTTTGGAGAGGAGCACTGCTTCTTCCAGGTTTGCATGTGATCAGAAACCAAACTGCTGGATGCTTGTTCTGTGATCTGAGTAAGAGCAGGTACGTGGCATTTCTTGAAACTGTGACTGGCTGTTGGGATCACTGTCTCACAAGATTTACCTACTGCACAGGAAAAACAGGGACTGAACTGAAAGTGGGACATTCTTCAGGCAGCTTTGGGTGATGGTATCCAAGCTGTATTGCTGCAGAAATCAAGGTCAGTGGGTTAATGAGAAGGAGAGTCAGAAGGAAAGAATTTCTAATAATTTCACTGAAATCCTGGTCCTGTGAAATTCAATCCTGTCACACATGAAAATGCAAGACTGGTGTATTTTCTTGATGGAGTTTCTTCACTGTGTAATGAAAGATTTAAAAGCTGAGGCTGCATTTCTCTTTGGTGTTTCACTGCTGGTTTAATCCCATGAACTCCATGGATGTTTCTCCAGGAGAGAGAACAGTGAAGTACTGATATAACCTTCTGTCCATCACCTGCTTCCTCAAGGCAGCCCAGTGTGCCATCAAAGGCAACAGTAGTGCTGTGTGGTCTTTTTTTTTTTTTTTTTTTTTTTTAAATACAGCATGTGACAGAATATTTCCTCATTTAGCACTCAGGACTTTCTCTCCAGCCTAAGAAACTGAGAAGCACTGCACATTGTCCTCACTTCAGCAAGGCTTCATTATCAGCAACACTCATTGCACAGCTTTTGGTGGAAGGAAGAAAAGAAAGCAGCACTTGCAATGAGGTTCTCTGGGTTCTGGTTTGTTCTTACTCTCATTCATGGTGCATTGCAGCTGGAAGGTAAGTGCCTTCCTCTTCTCTCCTGTAATGCTGTGTGTGGAAGGCTTACCTGGGGAATTCATTAGCAGTAGTAACACGAATGAAGTGAAATCTGTGTGGCATAGTTGGATTACTTTTGGAAAGATATGGTGGACTTGCAGTGACAATATAACTTCCATCTCATTTGTTGTGCTTCTCTCACAGATGTTAAACAGAAAACTTCTGGAGAACCAGATGTCTTCTGAGTAAAATTGTTTGTTATGGATTGCCTCTCAGTTCCTGTTTTTCTTAACTGTACATGGTATCACTGCAGGGGCTGAACTGCATTGTGTTGTGTATTATAAATTAAATTGATTGTTTTTGCAAGGTTTTTTTTAATGAATTTAGTTTTGTTTTTTTTAATACCTGTTTTAGTATATATGATACTCAGTGATCAAAAGATGTATCACGCACCCCAACAGGTTATGAATCCCACAACTCTGGAGTGCTGCTTCCTCATATTGTGTTTGATTTCCCAATGCCATTCCTTGGTTTACATTGCCATGGCTTGCGATAGACACTAAGACCCATGGGCTTTCAAGGAGACCCAGAGTGATTTACTCACATTTATAGTGAAAAGGAGAAAAAAATCTGGATTCTGAAGGGAAAATAAATGGCTCAGCAAGATGGCTGTGGCAACTGTAAGATGTGGCAGCATGAGAAAAGTTTGTGGAGGTCAGAGATCTGCAAGGCTGTGCATCTGAGGACACATGAAAATTGGGTAACAGTGACAGCAGTTTGTGTGAGTGAATTCTCATGACTAATATAAATAAATCCTACAAGATATGCTTAGCTCTCCTGATGCTACTGGCTGCCACTAATCTACAATATAGTGATATACAGTAAAGAAATGCAAATTCAGTTATCTATTTTATTGTTCGTTGCATTGGGCTCCATTCAAAAATGTTTTTATTTGATACGAAAGCAATGACTCCTACTTTGTGTGGAGAGGAAGCAGAATATGTCACTTACACTGATTATGCTATACTTTCCATTATTTTGTTTTACAGACACTGAAATATTTTTAATATATAATAAAGTCAGCAAACTCTGTCTTCAGGCTTCTATTGCACAGTCAGTTAGAACTGCCACTTGCCATCAAGACAATGAATCACAAAAATTCACGTGGATTACTGATCATCAGCTCATGAGTGTGAGACTGAACCTATGCTTGGGTGTTCCTTTGAAGGAAGATGAGGTTGCGATCACCCTGTTCCCATGTAACCAAACAAGTGAACTCCAGTGGTGGGAATGCAGAAATGAAAGCCTTCTTGCAATCCAGGGAGAAGACTTGTTTTTCAGTCCTGGCAAGGAAGAACATGATAATGTTGTACTAAAGAAGAGGCTGAGTCCAAAGAATAATTGGAAGATCTATGGGGCCATGGATGTTTTGTGCTCCCAGAAATATGAAGGTACAGAAAATTGGATCTTTCCTCCATTGTACTAATTTCTTTGTGAGTGTTAGAGTGTTTTGGATCTTTTATTCTGATTCCTTTAGTAACAATCAGAGTTTTAGAAAATCACTGTGCTGAGAGACTTAAACTTGAATTTAATTTCATATTTTTTGCAAAATATTATATATTTTTTATATAATATGTATATCATGTACTATATACACTGTAGCAATATAGTAGTATTATAGCATTATAATACTTTAGTATATTGTGTTCCATAATTAGCTTCACAGAATCATAGAGCAGCTTAGATTTCAATCCTCTGCAATGGGCTGGGCTGCTCCCCACTACATTAGGCTGCCCAGGGCCCCATCCATCCCAGCCTTGAATACTCCAAGTATGGAGTATTCACAGCTTCTCTGGGCAGCCTGTGCCAGTGCCTCATCACCCTCTGAGTAAAGAATTTCTCCCTAACATCTGATCTGCACCTCCCCTCTATCAGTTTAAAGCTATTCTCTCTATCACTGTCAGACTGTGTAAAAAGCTGGTCTCTTGCTTATAAACTCTCTTTTAGGTACTGAAAGGCTGCAGTAAGGTCTCCCCAGAGCCTTCTCCATGCTGAACAAGCCCAGCTCCCTTGACCTTTCTTCATAGGCAAGGTGCTCCAGCCCTCTGAGCACCTTCACACCCCTCCTCTGTGCCTCTTCTAAAAGCTCTGATTACTCTAAATTGCTTTTCCACATAGTGATGCAGTTATGGGAAAGTAATATGGAAACAACTTAGAGATGCAATTTAACAATTAACATAGCATTTTTGACAGTTCACATCATTTTCTATACTATTGTTATCCTTTCATCTTTTATCCTTTATCTTCTCAGAGACCTTTACACTGCTAGGAAATGCTTTTGGGGCACCTTGTGTGTTCCCTTTCATGTACAAGAAGCAATGGTATGCCGAGTGCACGACTGCTGGCCGCTCAGATGGCTGGCTCTGGTGTGCAACGACTGCAGACTATGACACGGACCAGCGATATGGATTTTGCCCATTAAAAGGTAAGTTATCTGTTCCCTTGCAGTTCTCTTTAGCTAACCGGTGCTAGTAGAGTGTCAATATCTTTATAATGATGCATGGTTTACATCAACAAATTGTACTGTGTTGCCACATCCTACAGCACCCTACACAAGGAAATAACACAGTGTTGCATAAAGATTTGGAGAAAACTAACTGAAGAGTAAAATAGCATGCAGTTCCCACTAATTGTGGTGGTGATGCTGAGCAGCAGGATAACTTTGAGTTCCTCCTTCTTTCCCAGGCCGGATACATTCTGTGATCATTGTACAGCCCTTCTCTGAGGACCTCCATTGTGATGGATATGGGCATAAAAATAAGTGCTGTAGCAAGCATAATGATTAACGTGTTTTTAATCTGCATACACACACACACACACATATATATATACACGTATATTTGCTTAAGTGGAAAGAGTTCTCTCATTGATCCTAATGAGCCCTCTTCATATAGTTTGGATAGCAGTCTTTCCATCCATCCCTGGCATTTCTCTAAAATTGAAATTTTTCTAAAAATTGACTTCCATTTCTGTGGTCACTTCTCTCTTCATCTCCCTTTCTGGCTGTATGATTGACAGGTAAGCCTTTGCATTTCTCCTGATCTTCTTAACTCTCTCCTGCCTTTTTCCCCATTGCTCTGCAGTCAAGTATGATGTTGAGGTCACTACAAAGATAACTACAACAGTAAGCCTAAATGGCATGTGACACAGGGGTCAGTGAATACTTTTCAAACACTTCGAAAGCCAGTTCTCAATTCTTTTTTTCTTTTTTTTTTTAATTCAGCTTTATACTGGCTTTGGAGAATAATCAAACATCGAATCCAATTTTGTATTGCATTTTAATAAGCATGAATAGATCCTCAGCTGATCAAAGAGGCAAAGATAATCAGAAGAGGAGCACCATGTGTCTCAGTACCAGGGCAGTATTTTAGATCTCAGACTGTGACAGGAACCACCAGAAGCTTTTAGCAGAGGAAGATTCCTCGAGGAACTGTCTGATGCTAAATTCAGTCCTATAGCTGCATCTCAGAGCTCTCAGTGGAAACTGCTGCCAAGAAAGAGAAGAAGCTGGATATCTTTTTATAGATTTCAGCTAAGATTTCCACCACAGTGCTCCATGTAATATACATTTCTATGCAATCACTTCCTTAGTAGTAATTCCTGGATTATGCATCTTTGTGCAAGAGTGGGGAATATTTTTCAGTGCTGCCTGCTGGGCCTTTACCTTCATCTTTCCTTATCCTGCTCCTAAAATTTTCAGTGCTCTTGAAAGAACAGAACCAACAGACATGACAATGTCATGCATAAGGAGAACCTGCAACTCGTTTTTCTGTGAGTGAGTTACTGTCCCCCCATTACGGTTATTTTTTCCACAGAAAAAGATACCACTTGGACTACAGATGTGTTAAGAAATGCCCACTACCAAATAAACTCTGAGTCTGCTCTCACATGGCACCAAGCCAGGAAGAGCTGTCAGCAACAAAATGCAGAATTATTGAGTATCACAGATATTCATGAACAAACGTACCTTAAAGGTAAGGAAGTAAAGTGAACCCTGATCTACTTACATTCAGGCTCTTTTCAGTCTATCACTATAGCTATGGACTACCTGCTATGGTCTCATGAGCCTAAATATATTAAAAAATAAGTAATTTTTTTTTTTATATATAATTTGCAAGTTCATATCAAACTCACTGAGAAGTTTAAATGAAATTCAAAGTATTTCAGCATGCTGCAAGAGTAGCAGTTTGACTTTCTGTTTAGAAATGTTATATTGTTTAAAAAATTGGTTGCTTTTTCTTTTTTAAGAAAAAGCAGCCATCTGAAAACTAAATGAAAATTTCATTTTTAGCAAAAAGTGATATTTAAAAAAAAATTAACAGCAAGAGAAAAGACAAACACTTATGCCAAAAGAAAGATATGTTTTGTGTCAAAGGCAGTTTGGCACCTGCTTTGTTTTGTTTTGTTTTGTTTTCACTGATTTAGCATTTAGAAAAATATCACTTATTCATATATCCCAAATCATGGCTCTGCCTACCATGGTATATCTCAGGACTGGGATGGAAGAAAGCATCTCTTGTTTTAATGATGAATTTAACACGTAAGATTTTTAGCTTTAGAATTTACTCTTAGACTATATTGATATTTCCACTTGAATATCACCAATCTTGTAAAGATTTAGGCTGTTCTACAAAAAAACACTGATTCTGAATTTACGGTATGAGGTGTTATTTTCCAATAGGCGATATAACGAGTAAGAAAGTGTTTTGTTGCTGTTGACCGTGTTTTCTGTTCATCAAAACTTTAGTATTTCCATTTATCACAATATCTAAAGATATTCAAAGTTAGAAATTTAAGAATTTCATGTCTTCCTAGAGAAATTATTAATGACTTTTGCTAATTAAAAATTGATTTAAGAATCTTCTTTTGGTTATTTAGAGCTAACAGAAAGTACAGATTCTGCACTGTGGATTGGCCTCAATAGGCTGGACCTGACGAGTGGCTGGGAGTGGATTGGAGGCACTCCTTTCCAGTATTTAAACTGGGCTCCAGGTAGCTGTGGCTTTGCTTGAATTCTGAACTTCTGAAGACAAAGAGTACATACTTCAAATTCATATTCAAAATATACTCTTGGATTATTTGGACATGAGAAAAAGTAGAATGCTAGCATTCAGCCACATGTATTTTAGCCTTTCTTGTGTTAGCTTTAGAAAAGTTTATTTATTTATTTATTGGTCTACGGTTTTCTTTTTCTAGAGCAATGTAAATCAGAAACGTCTATGTATTGCAAAAATATTTTACTCCTGAAAACAGTGCTGTATCTCCCACAAATATTTAGTTTTCTATTTGTGGTCTCTAGCAATAAAAATAATATAAAAGGTCAGAAGATTGAGCAAGTTACATGTTTACATACACTTATACTGTAAATATACTATGTTACATGGAGGGATTCCCACTACCAGGTATCTGCCTCAGTTCAAGAAATGTTTAGTTGTTGTACTAAGGGACATGGTTTAGTTGGGAAATATTGTGCACTGGGTGATCTTGGAGGTCTTTTCCAAGCTTGCTGATTTTATGATTCAGTTCTTCTGACTCTGCAAAAGATGTAATCTTTGAGGCTGTCACTTCAGCCAGGAGTGATTTCTCCTGCTTGTTTTTGAGCTTAGAATTATATTTGTCTTCAGAAATATTCACCTTTTTTTTTTTTTTTTTCTTTCCCAAAGGAAGTCCCTCTCCAGAATCTGGAAAACTCTGTGTGGTTTTGAATCCTGAAACAAAAGCTAAATGGCAAAACTGGGAATGTGATCAGAAACTTGGCTACATCTGTAAAAAAAGAAACTTTACCTTGATACCCTCAGGTATGTGATCTATATTGATAACTAAAAAAAGGGGCTGTTGTCAGAATTGGTTGGTGTTCCCTTTGGCAAAGATGAGCAGGAGAATTTTATTAGAAAGAATTATTTTTAACCATTACTGCCACTTTCATTTTTTTCTCATTCATGATTTTACAGCCATTGCACCCTTTCTGGGATGGTCTCTAAGTCTCACCACACAGGGTGAAACAGCCAGGTCTCTTTTTGAAAACAGAGTACAGAGCATGAAAAAGGAAAACAAAACAAAAGTTATTTTTCAGAAAAGAGAAGTTGGTAAATACAATTAAAGGAAGAAAAATTGACGCATAGCAAAGACAAAAGATATTTTAAGTAAATATTTCCCTACTGGTGTTTTCCTGTGCGTATGTCTAGTTTGAAATTTGTCCAGTTGATTTTTATTAATCTATGGATACACTTAATCTTTCAAAAAATCATAAATATTCTGTTAAGTACAGATGATTTCTGATTTTTCATAACTGATAAACATCTTCTAAGTATTACAGAGGGCGTTACCATTTATTTATACATTAATGTGATTTTTACAGGTATTTGACCATTATAAAAACTGTAGATTTTGTGCTAAATAACGCACATATTAAAAAGCTTTCATTTTCATTGTTAAAACAGCAAGTTTTGAACCATATTTATATCTAATGTTTTCTAGCCATCATTTCATTACAGTGAGAATCCCCAAAGAAAATTCTTAGGTTAGAATCCTTTTGCACAGGATGAGTGAAGTTACCTTCAACCTCCTGTCATTTGCATAGCATTTGAACTCTCCTAAAATACTAATATTTATTTCTAGGTGACATTGGGCCTATTGCTTGCCCAGATGGATGGGTACCATATGTAGATCACTGTTACAAGATCTTCAGGGAAACCAAAGGATGGCAAGAAGCTTTGACCTCCTGTCAGAATGCAGGGAGTCACCTGGCCAGCATCCAACACTTTGAGGAGCACAGCTTTATAGTGTCTGGGCTTGGGTACAGTGAGTGTTTCCAGTTTGGGTTTTTATTTTTTTTATTTTTTTCGCTTGTCTGCGTGCAAGGAGTTACCACGTAGCTGAGCTGAGAAGTAGTAGTTATATTAGCATTAAATATCGCAGTCAAAGACATGCAAGGAGACAAAGGTCCAGTAGTGATAGATTGGTGCAGTACATTCTGTTTAAAATCTGTCCAACCACCATCACAAGAAGCACTTACAGGAATGTATTCTGCTTTCTTTTACTTTTTGATTCTGTTATCATCCCCTAGTTTAGTGACTATTGAAGAAATTGTGAATATCATTCCAGATCTTTCCCTTCTCATTTTTCTAAATGCTACCTAAATTTACCTTTCATTTTCAAAAGCTTTTCTTTCATTAAGAATGCCTAAAACCATAGGATTGTGCACTGATTTAGGCCAGAGTGTACCTTGGAAGTCATCTGGTTCAGCCCTAGCTTGCACAGCTAGCCTCAGATCAGGTTAGATGACAATTGTAAGGTGGTCCTTTGTGGAGAAGGGAGTTACACTCAATCCTTGTGAGTTGCTTCCAACCTGGGACGTTCCATGATTCAATGATTTCATTATAATCTAATTTTGAATATGTATTGTAATTATTGTAATATGTGTGTGAAACATTTCACATATAAGATAATCATGCAACAAACTAAATAATGTTCTGCTTTATAAATTAAGGGATTGCATGTTCTAGAGCTTGAGGTAGCTGGAAAAAGGATGCAGCATTATAAGATGTCTTTTCTAGTTCTGTGTTTTTCTGTTCTAGAGCCAACAGACAAGCTCTGGATTGGCCTGAATGATCATAAATTTCAAATGTTTTTTGAATGGAGTGATGGTACGCCAGTGACATACACCAAATGGCATCTGGGAGAGCCATCCAGCACCAACAACAGGCCAGAAGACTGCGTTATGATAAAGGGCCAGGTAACATTATTCAGCATGTATCTGATTTTAATATAAAAACTAGACTGTTAACAGAAGAATAATCTGGCCTCCTATTTCAATAACTGTGTAGGGCCAGAAAAGGGGATGCGAGGACAGAAGCAGAGACTCAAATATGACCTTTTATTAAGAACAAACAAACATGAAACTATTGTGCTACTTAGGACATTTTCTCTTCAAGTTCATCTCAAAGCAACCGCTGAAATCAAGCAGGTCTTTCAATGTCATTTGGATATATTCTCCCACTGCTTTTTCTCTGGTAGTGGTGATAGCATGTGGGGATCCCTGCTACCACACTTGTGCCTGCTCCTTTGCCTACTACTGAGTGGCACAACCGCCTGTTCTGGGCCCTGCTGAACAGGTTGGGGACCAGCTATAGCTGAAAAGTGGCCAGGAGATTTGTCACCTACCTTCATTGCCACTCATCACTACCAGCCGTTGCAGTACTGCCATAGACCACTCTACCATTTCACTGACTGTGAGCAGATTTAGTTTCGTTATCAACGTAGAGAATTGCACATAAAAGTGTATGTCTGTTTCAAAATGGAAGGAGAAATGAAGATCTATTCAATTTCTTTAGATTATTCATGTTAATCTCATTATTTATTTATTTTTCCTGCCTCATAGGATGGCTATTTCGCAGACTCCAACTGTGAGAAGAAAGCTGGTTATATTTGTAAAAGAAAACCTATATCACAAATAGCTAGAGAAAAGGAAAATACTGATGTAGGTTGCAAAAAAGTAAGTGTATAAGATGGGAACATTAATTGCTCAGATCAAAAAAAGGATGTTGTCTGAGAATAATCTAAAATTACTTGAATTATTATTTACGTACAGAATTCTTATTTATCTCTCTTAAGTTACATTAAGCTACTTACAGAAACCACTTAGAATCTGACATGTCAGTGCAGAAGTTTGCTAATTAATAGTCCTTCATTCATTTTGAAATTACATAGCTCATTTAATACATGAAACCAGAATTATTTAAAACTCAAAAGGAGACTCTATGACTGTGCTACAGGGATGGGGAAGATATGGGACCTACTGCTATTTTATTGGACGTGTACCAGCAACATTTTCCGAAGCAAACAACACTTGTGAAAGAGAAAAAGGTTACCTAGCTACAGTTGAAAGTAGGTATGATACTGAATTTTCTTTGTCTTTTGAAAAGGTAAAGGT